>JADRCD010224847.1:0-54838 GCA_019843815.1 Montemys delectorum | reverse complement strand
GAAGGATTCCCAGGTGGAGCAGTCTCTGGATTGTCCTTCTTTCAGTCTCTGGGCATAGTTTGTCTCTGCAACTCCTTCCATGGGTATTTTGTGCCCCTTTTAAGAAGGAATGAAGTATCCACACTTTGGTCTTCCTTCTTGAGTTTCTTGTGGATTGTGAATTGTACTTTGTGTATTCTGATCTTCTGGACTAATATCCACTTATCAGAGAGTGTATACATACCATATGTGTTCTTTTGTGATTGGGTTACCTCACTCAGGATGATATTCTTCAGATCCATCCATTTCCCTAAGGATTTCATAAATTCATTGTTTTTAATAGCTGAGTAGTACTCCATTGTATAGATGTACCACATTTTCTGTATCCACTCCTCTGTTGAGGGACATCTGGGTTGTTTCCAGTTTCTGGCTATTATAAATAAGGCTGCTATGAACATAGTGGAGCATGTGTCCTTATTACATGTTGGAGCATCTTCTGGGTATATGCCCAGGAGTGGTATAACTGGGTCCTCTGGTAGTACTATGTCCAATTTCTGGAGGAACTGCCAAACTGATTTCCAGAGTGGTTGTATCAGCTTGCAATCCCACCAGCAATGAAGGAGTGTTCCTCTTTCTCCACAACCTCTCCAGCATCTGCTGTCACCTGAGTTTTTTATCCTAGCCATTCTGACTGGTGTGAGGTGGAATCTTGGGGTTGTTTTGATTTACATTTCCCTGATGACTAAGGATGTTGAACATTTCTTTAGGTGCTTCTCAGCCATTCGATATTCCTCAGTTAGCCAACATCAAACTAAATGGAGAGAAACTTGAAACAATCCCACTAAACTCAGGGACTAGACAAGGCTGCCCACTCTCTCCCTACCTATTCAATATTGTACTTGAAGTCCCTAGCCAGAGCAATTAAACAACAAAAGGAGATCAAAGGGATACGAATTGGAAAGGAAGAAGTCAAATTTATCACTACTTGCTGATGATATGATAGTATACTTAAGTGACTCCAAAAATTCCACCAGAGAGCTCCTAAACCTGATAAACAACTTCAGCAAAGTAGCTGGATATAAAATTAACTCAAGCAAATCAGAGGCCTTCTACACAAAGGATAAACAGGCTGAGAAAGAAATTAGGGAAACAACACCCTTCACAATAGTCACAAATAATATAAAATACCTCGGTGTGACTCTAACTAAGCAATAAAAGATCTGTTTGACAAAAACTTCAAGTCTCTGAAGAAGGAAATTGAAGAAGATCTCAGAAGATGGAAAGATCTCCCATCTCATGGATTGTCGGGATTAATATAGTAAAAATGGCCATCTTACCGAAGGCAATCTAGAGATTCAATGCAATCCCCCTCAAAATTCCAACTCAATTCTTCACAAAGTTGAAAAGAGCAACTTGTAAATTTATCTGGAATAACAAAAAACCCAGGATAGAGAAAACTATTCTCAACCTTAAAAGAACCTCTGGTAGAATCACCATCCCGAACCTTAAGCTGTACTACTGAATACTTGTCATAAAAACTGCATGGTATTGGTACAGTGACAGGCAGGGAGATCAATTGAATAGAATTGAAGACCCAGAAATGAACCCACACACCTATAGTCACTTGATCTTTGACCAAGGAACTAAAACCATCCAGTGGAAAAAAAGACAGCATTTTCAACAAAAAGTGCTGGCTCAACTGGCAGTTAGCATGTAGAAGAATGCAAATTGATCCATTCCTATCTCCTTGTACAAAGCTCAAGTCCAAGTGGATCAAGGACCTCCACATAAAACCAGATACACTCAAACTAATAGAAAAGAAAGTCGGGAAGAACCTCGAGCACATAGGCGCAGGGGAAAATTTCCTGAACAGAACACCAATAACTTATGCTCTAAGATCAAGAATCGACAAATGGGGACCTCATAAAATTGCAAAGCTTCTGTAAGGCAAAAGACACTGTCACTAGGACAAAACAGTAACCAACAAATTGGGAAAAGATCTTTACCAGTCCTATATCTGATAGAGGGCTAATATCCAATGTATACAAAGAACTCAAGAAGTTAGACTCCAGAGACTCAAATAACCCTATTAAAAAATGGGATACAGAGCTAAACAAATAAATAAAATTATTTTAAAATATTGAATTAGGTGTATAATTAATTGGGGGAAGAGGTATGCGTTTTCATGTAGTGCCGTCAGAGGCCTGAAGATGGCATCAGATCCCCTGGAGCTAGGGTTACTGCTAGTTGTAAACTGCCTTGTATAGATGCTGGGAACAGAATGGTGGTCCTCTGTAAGAGGTGTATGCATTTATAACCACTGAGCTCTCTCTAGCTCCATAAGGAAGAATTTTTTAACTACAAACAAGGCATGTCCACTGGATGCTATGCAGATGCTGCAAACAGGATATCAAATCTATTACCATAGAGTGGAGATGGGAGCCCCCATATCCTCTACTGTACAGGTATTTCCCAAAGCCTTTTTTAAAAACTATCCAGCTCAGATTGACCTTGAAGTCATATAATCCTCCTGCCTCAGCCTTTCCAGTGCTGGGATGACCGGCAGGGGCCATCATGGCTAGCTTTGGCATTATTCACTCTCTTTGCTTATGTCATTGACCACTCAGTAGTCTTGCTGCTCAGCTCCCTCTATTCTTGAACTCATCCAGTGGGTTCTTTTTCAGTTCCAGCTGTTGAAGACCTTAGCATCTGTCCTCTGGGTTAGTGAAATAGCATTCCACATGACTTAAAATCCACCTACTTTTACAGGTACCTCTACTGGCATACCCCAGAGCCTCACATACCAAATTACTTACCACAACCTTGGCACACAAATTGGCTCCTCTTTCAAGGGCCTTCCACTTTCACTAAAAATTCAGTTCTAGGACCTTCACTTTCTTTATGAACACTTTACCTCAGAGCTCTCCAGGCATGTCTTTGTTATTCCTGTCTTGCTATAGGCTATAGATAGATAGATAGATAGATAGATAGATAGATAGATAGATAGATATAGATATAGATATAGATATAGATATATAGATATATAGATATATATGCCTCCACTCTGCTTGCTCTGAGCTCCTGGTATATAGAAGCTTGCTCACTCTGCCTTGTACCTGGCCTTGGGCATGACTTCAGGTTAAGTGAGCCTTCTATTATGATTCAATGAGTGAATGGCCAAATAAGTAAATGAATAAATCATCAACTATGATGCAAGCCAGTATAAGAGCAACAGAAAAAGTATTGATAGGCTACTGCCTATCTATCTAATTAGAGAGACAGACAGACAGATAGCTAGGTAGATAGATAGTATAGTTATCTAATTAGATAGATAGATAGTATATTGTGTGTTCAGAGGGCTGAGTCACACTTATGTAAAAGAGTTTGTATGACTGATTAGATTCTCTTGACCTAGCCTACTTGCTTAAGGCTAAATTCAAGGTCAGTTCTCAAGCACAGTTCTTCCTCTCTACAAATGAAACCAGTTCTGCCTATGCTGTTCCTGGAATCCAAGCCTGCCTTGACTTTACTATGTCCACAAACTCCAGAGGCACCCTCTTTTTTTTTTTTAAAAAAGATGTATTTATTTGTTTATTTAATTGCATGTAAGTACACTGTAGCTGTCTTCAGACACCTCAGAAGAGAGCATCAAATCTCATTACGGATGGTTGTAAGCCATCATGTGGTTGCTGGGATTTGAACTCACGATCTTCAGAAGTGCAGTCGGTGCTCTTAACCGCTGAGCCATCTCTCCAGCCCCAGAGGTGCTCTCTTAGCCTCCAACTGCTGTTACATACAGCCTCGTGCTACTGTAGCCAGCTTGCATGTAGTGTTATTGTTGTTGTTTTTAATTTTTTTTTTTTTTACTTATTCACTTCATATCTTGCTCACTGCCCCCCTTCCAGTTACCCCTCCCACAATCCTTCCCCCATGCCCCCTCTCCTTCTCCTTTGAGTGTGTGGGAGCTGCTTTGGGGATCGCCCCTTCACCCACCCTGGGACTTCAAGTCTCTGTGAGGCTAGGCACTTCCTCACCCATGAGACCAGACAAGGCAGCCCAGCTAGAAGAACATATCCCATGGACAGGATATGTTCCCCTGTTCCAGCTGTTGGAGACCCACATGAAGACCAAACTGCACATCTGCTACATATGTGCCGGGAGGCCTAGGTCCAACCTGTTGGTGGTTCAGTCTCTAAGAGCCCCAAGGGTTGACTCTGTTGGTCTTCCTGTGTAGTTGCTCTCCCCTTTGGGGCACATAATTCTCCCTCCTGTGCTTCCATAAGAGTCCCCAAGCTCCATCCACTGTTTGGCTGTAGGTGTTTATGTCTGAGTCAGCTACTGGGAGGACAACATGCTCTTGTCTGTGTGGTTCAGAAGTCTGATGGAGATATGACAGGAGAATGGAAGTCCCCCTGGGAGAGCAGGCTGCTCAGGGCAGCTTGGCTTGGCCCAGAGGACTCAGAGAGCAGGGCAGCACATGCAGTTTCTTATAAACATTTATCTATTGGTAAATATTTAATTTCCTTTTGTATTTTTTTTTTCTCTAAGACAGGGTTTCTGTGTATAGCCCTGGTTGTCTTGGAACTCATTTTGTAGACCAGGCTGGCCTCAAATTCACAGTGATCCATTTGCTTCTGCCTCCCAAGTGCTGGGGCTGAAGGCATGCCCATTTTTAGGGGGAGGGTTGGGGATGTTATGCCCTGCAGGTAAGCCTGAAGCCTTTGGTCCCACTCCTAGCTCTGCATGCATCTGGCATGGCAGCATCTATCTGTGATCCCAGGGCCCAGAGGTTGAGGTCAGGAGAATCCTAAATTTAAGGTCATCCTCAGATACACAGCAAGCTTGAGGTTAGCCTACATGATCTCTTCATAAACAGATGGTGGGTCCCTCACTGTACCTTTCTTTTTTTAAGGGGAGGGTAGGAATGGTTGTGTGCCGATTGAGAAGATATCTTATCACTAAGGTATATATCCCCAGTTCCCTGTTGTAGCATCTTACATAAAATGTACCTAAAAATGTTTGTTGACCAGCACTGGGGAACCAGAAGCAGAAGGGAGTGGATCCCTGGAGAAATAAGGGATTTTGCAGGCATCTGTAGACAGTTCTGAGTTGTTGGGCTTCTTCTCACAGCTCCTGTGGACCAGCACTGGTGATTAGCAAGCGTACTCCCTTTACTCTGTGTGTTTGGCTGCAGCCTGGGGTTTCAGTTCACTGGAGTTATATCTTGTTCACAGATCTTCTGAACTTAGAACACTGAGGGCCAGCGCATCTTCATGGTTCATAGCTCATATAGTGCTGATTTCCCCTAGTGTGGGTTAATGGTTAGCTTTTGTTTTGTTTTGTTTTTGTTTTTGTTTTTTATCGAGACAGGGTTTCTCTGTGTAGCCCTGGCTGTCCTGGAACTCACTCTGAAGACCAGGTTGGCCTCGAACTCAGAAATCTGCCTGCCTCTGCCTCCCAAGCGCTGGGATTAAAGGTGTGTGCCACCACTGCCGGGCGAATGTTTAGCTCTTAAAACCACCAACTCTGTGTCCTCAAATCTGATAGAAATAACAACCTGTACTAATAGGTGGCCTAAGTGAGGTGACTTGCACATTTTTCTTTATGGATATCACCTCAGCGACTGTCCCAGCCTCTCTCAGACACATGTTATCTTCCTATTAGAAGAAGAAGAAGAAGAAGAAGAAGAAGAAGAAGAAGAAGAAGAAGAAGAAGAAGAAGAAGAAGAAGAAGAAAGTCGGACATGCCAGCACACACCTGTGATCTCTGCACTCCAGAGGAAGAGGCAGGAGGATTTTCTGGTTAAGATGATCCTTGGTTACAGAACAAGTTTGAGGCTAGCCTGGGCTACAGGAGAACCTATTTCAAAATTCCAGGAGACTAAAAATGTAGTTAAATTGGTAGACTGTCTATTGCATAACTCTAGCATGGTGGTTTGCTTAGGTGGAGTAAGGCAGAGGGACAGAAGATCAAGATCATGGTCAAATTCACAGGAAATTTGAGGCCTGCCTGCTCTGCATGAGACTTGATGCCAAGATACACCCCTCCCCCCCCCCCAAAAAAAAACTTTAAAACCAGTTTTCTCTATATAGCTTTGAATGGCCTGGAACTCTCTATGTAGACCAGGCTGGCTTCAAAAGGTGCTTTCCGCTGGGTGTGTGGTGGCGCACGTCTTTGATCCCAGCACTTGGGAGGCAGAGGCAGGCAGATTTCTGAGTTCGAGGCCAGCCTGGTCTATAGAGTGAGTTCCAGGACAGCCAAGGCTACACAGAGAAACCCTGTATCGAAAAACCAAAAAAAAAAAAAAAAAAAAAAAAAAAAGAAAGAAAAAAGTGCTCTCCATCATAGTCAGTGTGTGTATATATGCATATGTATGGTGTATAATATTTAACATTGTGTATTTGTCTGATCAGAGGGAAAGTAGGGGAGGGCAGGATCACGGAACAGGAGAATCTAACTCAAGGACAATTTCCAAGGGAACAGATCAAAAAGCAATGTCTAGGGATGGAGAGAGCCTTTTACTCAGTAAAGAGCTTGCCTTACAAGCACCCAGGCCCTGAGCCTAGTCCCCAGAATCCATGTAAAAATGTTGAGTGTGGTGCTACACACTTGGAAGCCCAATGTAGCTTAAAAGGTGATACAGGTCCATGTTTCAAAGGAGGTGGGAAGACGCCTGGAGGAGGTGGTGCACGCCTTTAATCCCAGCACTCAAGAGACAAAAGCAGGCAGACCTCTGAGTTTGAAGCCAGCTTGGTCTACAGAGTAAGTTCCAGGACAGCCAGGGCTATGTATGCAGAGAAAACCTGTCTTTAAAAAAAAAAAAAAAAAAAAAAAAAAAGGTAGGGGGGGCTGGCAAAATGGCTCAGTGAGTAAGAGCACTGACTGCTCTTCCGAAGGTCCTGAGTTCAAATCCCAGCAACCACATGGTGGCTCACAACCACCTGTAATGAGATCTCACGCCCTCTTCTGGTGCATCTACAGTGAAGACAGCTACAGTGTATTATGCCGGAGTGAGCCACAGGATTATCCAATTCCCAGCAGCCGCATGATGGCTCACAGCCATCTGTACAGCTACAATGTACTCATACACATAAAATAAATAAATAAATCTTAAAAAAAAAAAAAGGTAGGAAGTTTCTTCAGATGACATCCAAGGTTGTCCTGTGGTCTTCAAATGAGTGTGGGAACACACATGCATATACACCCATGCATATAAAACAAAACAAAGCAAGTCTATTGACCTCAACAGTGTCTAGAGGGGCTGCTTTGAATAACACATGCACAGAATTTGGAAGGCAAATGTCTGGCTTCCCAGGCCCTGCAAACCAAGAAGTACGATGACTGCTTTGTTTTCTTTCTGTCTCTTTTTTCAGGCCAGAGGAGTAAGATATCTGACCAGGGCCTCCCACATATCGAACAAATGTCCTGCTACTGAGCTGTACACAGCTCTCTATTTTCACTTCTCATTTTGCGTCAGGGTCTCACTACACTGCCTAGGCTGCCTTTAACCCAGGCAAGCTTTGAATCTATCATCGTCGTGTCTCGGGCTCCTGAGTAGCTAGAACCACAGAGTGCAAGACCAGACCCATAAGAGAGTAAAGGCTGTGTGCTTGCTAATCACCATGAGTGGTTTTTACTGTCAGGAATGTTCCCTTAGAGAACTCTAATTGTATTTTTTTCTTCTGTCAAAGACTGCTATTGCTTATTGTATTATTTTTTTTTTAAAGATTTATTTTATTTATTTTATGTGTATGAGTACACTGTAGCTGTACAGATGGCCATAAGCCATCATGTGTGTGTTTGCTGGGAATTGAACTCAGGACCTCTGCCTGCTCCTGCCTGCTCGCTCCGGCTTAATTCACTGTAGCTATCTTCAGACTCACCAGAAGAGGGCGTCAGATCTCATTATGTGTGGTTGTGAGCCACCATGTGGCTGCTGGGATCCGAACTCAGGACCTTAGGAAGAGCAGTCAGTGCTCTTACCCGCCGAGCACTGAGCCATTCGCCAGCCTGCTTATTGTATTACTTACTCTCTTATTGTTACGATAAACACCATGACCAAAACCAACTTGGGGAGGAAAGGGTTTATCTTACACTCCCAGATCACACTCCTTCATGGAGGGAAGTCAGAGCAGCAACCTGGAGACAAAAAAATTGGAGGTCTTGGAGGGGTGCTGCTTACTGACTTGCTCCCCATGGCTTGCTCAGCCTGCTTTCTTATAAAACCCAGGACCACCTGCCTAGGGCTGGCACCACACATAGTGAACTGGGCCCAAGTCAAGACAGTACCCCATGTACTTGTCTACAGGCCAATCTTAATGGAGGCATTTTCTCATTTAAGAGTCCCTCTTCCCCCCACATAGGAAGAACAACAATATCAACTAAGTACTCCCCCCAGAGCTCCCAGTGACTAAAACACCAACCAAATACACATGGAGGGACCCATGGCTCCAGCTGCATATGTAGCAGAGGACGGCCTTATCTGGCATCAATGGGAGGGGAGGCCCTTGGTCCTGTGGAGGTTTGATGCCCCAGCATAGGGGGATGCTAGAGTGATGAGGCAGGAGTGGGTGGGTGGGGGGAGCACCCTCATAGAGATATGGGGGGAGATTTTGGAGAGGAAACTGGGAAGGGGGACATTTGAAATGTAAATAAATAAAATAACCAATTAAAAAATGGTACTATCGCCAGGTGTGGTGGCCCACGCCTTTAATCCCAGCACTTAGGAGGCAGAGGCAAGTGGATTTCTGAGTTTGAGGCCAGCCTGGTCTACAGAGTGAGTTCCAGGACAGCCAGGGCTACACAGAGAAACCTTGTCTTGAAAAATCAAAAAAAAAAAAATAGTAATATAGGAAATACAAAAGATTCTCTCTTCTTAAATATGTCTAGGTTTGTGTCAAGTTGACAAAAAACAACCAGCCAGCAGAGTTGTTTGTCCTTTCTGCCTTCCAAAGAGACGTCCACATTGCTGAGTCTCATGGAAAGGCCCCAAGTTCTCCTTGGTGTTCATTGTAACCTGTTGAAATCTAGCATCATCTGAGAGACAGGCTTCTGACTATGAAGGGCGAGGGGATATCTTGATCAGTTCATTGATGTGGAAAGATCTATGTTAACTATGGGTGGTCAGGGGTCCCCAGATTGTAGAAATGGAGGGGGGCGGGAGGGAGAGCTGAGCACTGTCATACATTGGCCCTTTGTTTTCTGAATGTGGAGGTCACATGACCACCTGTTTCAGGCTCCTGCACTGGACTCCCTACCAACATGGACTGTATCATGAACTCTGACCTTTTATTTAAAAAGTTTATGTATATGGGTGTTTTGCCTATATGTATGTCTGTGTACCACCTGTATGGCTGGAGCCTCTGGAGACCAGAAGAGTGTGTTGGGTCCTTGCAAGTGGAGTTATGGAGGTTGTGAGCCACCACATGGGTGCTGAGCACTAAACCCAGCTCCTTTGGAAGAACAGCTGCCACCATTGCTGTTAACCTCTGAGCCACCTCTCTACCTCTCTTTATCGGTGTTTTATCAAGGCAACAGGAAAAGAAACTGAGTCAGAATACTAACCATAACATTATTTTTGCTGCTACTTCATAACTGTAATTTTGCTACTGTTATGAATCCTAATGTGAATATCTGATATGCAGAATGGTCTTAGGCAACCATGTGAAAGTCAACCCATCGGGGTCTCAACTCACAGATTGAAAACCACTGATCTAATCAGAGTAGAGCTCAGGAGTGTGAAGAGCCAGTTAGGACTTGGGCTCTTCACTGCCTGGTAAATGGTACATTTACAATCTGCAGCAGCCAGAGAGTAGGAAGCACCAAGCTGCCAGGAGAGAGGCGGAGTTATGTCATAGGTTGGCTAAAGAATGAATCCAACCCAGAGAGAGCAGAGCCAAGGAATAGACACATGTTGTCTGAATTCTGGGTCCAATTGTTCCCACATCTCCAGTGAGCCAATCCCTGTTTGAAATCACTCTATTCATTTACAACATTAAACATTGTAATTGATACATACTAGTTAGACTATAAAGTATGGTGGCACCGAGTGTCTCTCTCCATCTTACAAGCAGTCCTGGGCATTGGGTACATCACTGTTGATGCCTTTCAGTTGGGAAAAATACCTTCCAACTACGTCTGCTCACTTGACAGCTATAGAACCTGGCGTTCTCTAGACAAGTAATAAGGAGCTAGAAGCCAGCTTCTCAAACTTAGCAGGAAGTTTCCCAGTAAATCTGTTGGGGTCTTTGTGGGGGGCCTAAAAATAGCAGCCCCTTCCCTTTCCTGCAAGTTTCAAATGGAATAGGAAAGCCTTAGTTAAGTTAAACAAGAAGCCAAAATAATCTTCAGTGCAGATAAACAGATGGAGAGAATGTGGCTCATACTGTCAAAAAACTGAGCTTCCCAGGACTCAGTCAGACCAACTTGGCCACTTAGAGAGGATCTTGGGTCATATTGAGAGCCTGTTTCTCACGGGACAGGAGAACAGTTTGCACCCAGGAAAAAAGGAGAAAGGGATGCTACGAGGTCAGCTTCCTCCTTCCTACCCATCAGTCACGCCAAACTCCTCCTCCTCGGGGAGGGGCAAGGAGGCAGAAGCCAGAGTGCTCTGCCAATTGAATTTCTTTCATCCAGGACACATCCTTGCCACAGGTCTGTCATCCAAGCTACTTGGGAAGCTGAGTCAAAAGCATCGGGAGTTTTAAGACCATCCTTGGCTACATAGTAAGTTCAAGGCCAGCCTGGGCTACAACAGACTTTGTCTGAAAGGAAAAACAAAACAAAATAGAAAGTGTCAGCTGGGTAGGGCCTGGTAAAAAAATAACAATCGCACAATTCCATAGCCTGAGGCAAGTTTAAAGTCATGTGGGCTACAGAATGAGTTCAAGACCAGCCTGGGGGAAATTGATGAAACCTTGTTTCAAAAAAAGAGCAGGAGAGGGAAGGAGAATCAGGAGGGTAAGGCAGAGGAGAGGAGGAAATTAGAAGTGAGAGGATGTATTGTCCTGTTGCATATTAGGTGAGATTCAGTCAATAATTCTGCTTTGCTTTCAGCCAAAAGGGATCTTCTTCAAAGCTGTGGAATTTTAATCTAAACTATCTATCTCGAGAAATAGCTCATGGCAATACCTACCTTCCACAGGAATTAGTGCTCTTATCTTAGAAATAAATTTTTAAAATGTAGTTGGGAATATAGCTCAGCTCAGTGGTAGAGACTGTGGCTCAACCTAATGATCTGAATTTATTCTCTGAGATTTCGCAGTAAAAGCTCCCACAAGATTTCCTCTGACCGCTACATACATATGTGCCTTAGCATGCTTGAAGACATGTGTATACACACACACACACACACACACACACACACACACACGAATAAAACTTTTGGGAGCCCAGGCACAGTGGTACACAATTTTAATCCCAGCTCTCAGGAGGCAGAGGCAGGTGGATCTCTGTAAGTTCCAGGCCAGCCAAGGCTACATAGTGAGACTGTTTGAAAAACATTTTTTTTTTAAAAGCAGAATTAAGAAGAAACTAGAATTCATGGAAAAAAAATTATATAACCAGGGGCACTAGGTGGCAAAACTCCTTGTGCCCACTCACCTCACCACACCCATCAAACAAAGGCATCTCCAGAGCACATGCTTCCCACGCTGACTGTCAATGTCTTTCTGGATGATCTCAGAGCAGCACAGCGCATGTGAGTCACTGGGAGAGCAGAACCAAAGCTTAAGCAAAGCTGACAGGAGAAGGCGCATCAGGATGGATTCTGGGAAACTCATGCATAGCAGTCAGCTGCAGGTTCCACTTTCTATGGGGTCAACACTGGGGCATGAGCAGGGCTCACAACAAACGATTAGCCTGCAGCACGCCAGGCTGCCACGTGCCTTTGGCTTCCCTGATAGGCACTTTCCCCTGCTCCTGTTTTCTAGGGGTTTACCTGGTGGTTTGGTTTGGTCTTGAGACAGGGGTTTATGGAGTTCAGGCTAGCCTCAGACTCACAATGAAGCTAAGGATGACTTTGAATTCCTCACAGCCCTGCCTCCACCTCCTTCCTGCATGCTGGGATAACAGGCACGTGCTATTTATTGCACATGGTTTCTGCTGTGCTGGGGGCTCAAACCTAAGACTCAAGCATGCTAGGCAGGTAGACTACTAACCGAGCCGCATCCCCTGCTACCTTTCATTGCCCCCCTGTCTTTTTGCAGTACTGGGGATTTAGCTCAGGGGTTCACCACATGCCAGTGACTCTCTTGCAGAGTTGCATCCCCACAGGACTATCTTTTGTTTAACTGTTGCTGTTTTCCCTTTTGTTTGGTTTTGAGACATTATGTATCCCTGGCTGGCCTAGAACTTCTTAATTAGAACAGGCTGGCTTTGAACTCACAGAGGTCCACCAGCCTCTGCCTCTGAGTGCTGGAAAGAAAAATGTATGCCACCATGCCTAACCTAGTTTGTTTTTTGTTTGATTTTTTTTTTAAAAAGATTTATTTATCAATCTGTAGCTGTCTTCAGAAGCCCCAGAAGAGGGCATCATATCTCATTATGGATGGTTGTGAGCCACCATGTGGTTGCTGAGATTTGAACTCAGGACCTTCGGAAGAACAGTCAATGCTCTGAACTGCTGAGCCATCTCACCAACCCCCTAGTTTTGTTTTCACTTTGCATGTATGTCTGTGTGTCTGTGTGTATCTATGTCACATGTAAGGGGGTGCCTGTGGAAGCCAGAAGAGGGAGTCAGATCTCCTAGAACTGGAGTTTCAGGCTGTTGGAAATTGCCCTAACACATAGATGCTGCTGGGAACCAAACTCTGGACTTCTTGAAGAGCAGCAAAGGCTTTTAAGTCAAAGACTTTTCTCCAGCCCCTGGCTTTGGCTTTTGAGAGTCTCACTCTAGACTGAGCTGGACATCACTGTTTCGATTCTGGTGCTCAGTCCTGGGAGAGCCCAGGCTGACAGTGGAAATCTAGGACACAGCAGGTTGAGAGCAACAATATGTTCTCAGCCTCTCTCCTCAAAGGTAAAACCATCCTCTCATCCATCTTCTGCCACATTTGTACCATCCAGAGCTCTCCAGTGCCACTTTAGTTATCAATAGTTGGCAGTGAGTTTTGCGATAAACAGCTGCCCAGAATCAATCGAAACCACGTCCTCCAAAAGAGCTGACTGGGGCGGGGGGGGGGGGGGGGGGGGGGCGGGTAGGGCATTGCACACTCAGCTGCCTACCAGCCCTCTAATTCTTTTTCATGCCTCCTACAAAACCATCTACCAGAATTTGAAACTAGACTCATTTCACCTAGATGTGCAGTTCTCAGTATGTATGTGTGTGTGTGTATATATATATATATATATATGGGATTTGAGAAATGCTTGGGTTGATGAATACAGGACAGGAAGCCACGGCAGCGCTAGGACAGCGGTGCTGGTCGCCAAGTGTGCTGGCGCACACCAGGATTCTCAGCCTCTGGGAGCTGGAGGCAGGAGGATACGGGGGTCGAGGACAGTTTCCAGAGTTTCAGTTAGCATTATTATCCGTAATAATAATAATGATCATATTACAAAATAAAATTTTAAAAATGAAGACGTTGTTGCATTGTTCATAATGAGCAAGAGTGAGCTTTCCTGCTGAGTCATAACTCCTTCATATTTATTGTAGACAAAAAGCTCCAGGGATAGCACTGGGGAACAAACATGGCTAACAGGGAAAATCAAGGGAAGCCTAACCATGAGCTAGAAGAGCAGCAGTCGGGAATTACCAGCTCTGTTGAGGCCAGTTTCACCTTTCCTGGTTTATTTATTTCATGAACAGGATGCCCTCTGGGAAGCCAAACTTCCCTTTCACCTACTCCCATGGCAGACATAAGTTGTGGATCTTTGGCTAGCTCTTTGTGCTCTCTGCCAACTGGGGACTTCTGGTCCTGTCTCTATGGCCTCAGAGTGACACTATCACAGAAAGCTGTGGGCCTCCATTCTCTGGAGAACTATGTGGCTTTGATTTTTAGAGCCCGTCTACATTCAAAGTAAACGTTTGCTTTCCTCAGCCCCTGATCTCGTGGCTGTGATGCCTCACAGTGAAGCAATCCCCGGAGAAGGTGCTTGACTGCACAAGAGGGAGGGAGGGTCACGGCCTGAGCTCCGGGAACCTCAGAGAGCACGAGGCTTTGTGGACCTGCCTTTTCCCTTAGGATCCTGCCTGTACACCTTTAAATCTGCCTTAGCACAGTGGCAGTCATGTGGCCTGGTGTTTATGGCAGAGATAATGGAGTCATGGTGATGTCTCTGTGTTTGTACACTGACCCCATGGTCCAGGATCTGTCCTGTCTTTATCTGTGCAAAAATACCTGGACACTTCTGCCTCAAAGAGGTTGACCCCGTTGTCAGCTGCTGGGGGAGAGGAAAACACAGCCAGAGTGCTGTTTACACCCTGAACTGTGAGTTGGGTAAAAATAGTGCTAGCCGCCTGGTCCAGCTTCAAACCCCCGGCTTCAAACTGCAGAAAGAGATTATTTTGGGAAGAGAAGATTTTCTTTTCCACCCACAGATCTGAAAATGGTCACTTCTCCGGAAGAAGAGAGACAATCCCACACAGAGGTGAAACCTACCCCTTTGTATGGCCTCCCTAGGAGATCACCCCAAGAACTAGTCTGGCAATGCCCTCCTCTGACAGCCAGGTCTATCCCCAGCCCAGACCTGTGGGTGACCTAGTTCAAGGTACAGTGTGGAATTAATTAGCTTTGACCACAGTGAGAGAAGGCAGCCAGCTGGGCCTGGATGCCTTCACTCTCCTGTTGACTGGTACTGTTCTGAGGTCATTTGCCTTTCAAAACAAGGGAGTGGGGGGACCTGCTTTCCTTTTCTCTCAGGCTCTTTACAAGCAGAGTACCGGCTATAAAGAGATGAACAGGTTCCCTTAAGCAGGGTCTTTAGTATCATCTGAGGGCTGTGGGCTGACAAATGTTGTGTTTTTCAGGTTAGGGCCTGTACCTAGGGTCATGGAATCTCTTTCAGGCTCAAAAGTTGACCCAAAGAGATAGAGATGTCTTTCTCCCCCATGTGCTGGGAATTTTTTAGATTAATTTTATCATTTTTATGTGTATGAGTGTTTGCCTGCATGTTTTTCTGTGTACCATGTGCATGCCTGGTATCCACTGGGGCCAGAAGAGGGCATCAGATCCTCCCCTGGAACTGAATGTACTGATGATGTCAAGTGTGAGGATGCTGGGGATTGAACCCATGTACTCTGGAAAAGCAGACAGTGTCCTTAACCAATGAGCCATCTCTCCAGGCCCCTGTACTGGGATTTTAACACAGATTAAAAAAACAAAAAGTTATTGTACAAACACATCTAAGCAGGGTGGAGAGATGGTTCAGCGGTTAGGAGCGCAGACTGCTCTTCCAGAGTTCCTGAGTTCAATCCCCAGCAACCACATGGTGGCTCACAACCATCAGCAATGGGATCCAGTGCCCTCTTCTGGTATGTCTGAAGACAGCGATAGTGTACTCATATACATAAAATAAATAAATCTTTAAAAACACATCTAACTGGGTAACTCTAAAGAGACAGATATATGTGGGTATTGGCTTAGGATAAGGTCTCATGTAGCCCAGGCTGACCTCCAACTCACTATGTATCTGAAGATGATCTTCCTGCTTCTGCCTCCTAAGTGCAGGGCTTATGGGCTGGTGCCACCATGCCAGTCATTTGTGGATTCTTTTTTGAGAGAGGGTTTCTCTGTGTAGCCCTGGCTATCCTGGAACTCACCCTGTAGACCAGGCTGGCCTCGAACTCAGAAATCTGTCTGCCTCTGCCTCCCAAGTGCTGAGATCAAAGGTGTGTGCCACCACTGCCCGGCTTGTGGATTATTCTTATCACATTAAGATATTCAGAAAAACAAAACAAAACAAAACCCATACTAGACCAGCCGAATCAGCTGAGGTACAGGCCTGTAATGTTGGCCACTGCCGAGGCTGAGGTAGTACTATAGTAGGAGCAGAGTGAGTCAAGACTGGCCTGAACAACTTAGGGAAAGTGGGTCAATAAATAAATGAATAAGTAAATAAATAAATAAATAAGCTAGCAAAAAGAGGCTGGGAAGTAGCTTGGTGGTAGAGCACTTGCTGAGCATGCCCACAAATCCTGCAAGCCCCCAGGTTACCCAGGGCTGGAATCCAGTGAATTTTTATTTAATCAGCATTTTAGGGAGCAGGAGAAGACATCTCTTTCAGTGACCCAGGGACCAAAAAAGATGAGTATTCCAGTTTGGGAAAACATACCTAACCAACGAAAGAATTTCTTCTGGACATCTTTAGACGATCTCATCACACACACACACACACACACACACACACACACACACACCTGCATCCTTGGCCTCAGGGTGAGTATACAGTAGCAACAAATCAGAGACAACAGCTGTCTGGGTGGAAGCTTTACAAACGGCAGGGGTAAGCCTTGAGTCTAGAGGCCGCTAGCTGTGGCCTGGCTTCTCTCCCTGGGTGTCATTTTATCCTTGCCACTAAGTCACAGCACCATTTACCTCACAGGGGAGAGGGTTTGTGTGTCTGCTGAGAATGTTCTCCCGGAGGCAGTATTCAGACTTCGAGTTATGGTTTGAATGTGGCCTGGAAAACAGGTTCTAGAAACCATTTCAAGTCTCTCATGACCCTCTGGGCATGATTTAGAGATCTCTCCTGCTTCCAGGTGCCTGATAACGTTGACATGACCAAGACCCGTGGAAGTGCAGTATATTACACAAGTTACAAAGGATATCTTGTTCCCACACTTTAAGGTCCCCAGTGGCCCCCCAATCTTTCCACTTCCACCTATCTCTAACAGTCACATCCCTAAGCCTTGTCACCAAAGCCAGAAACAGAATCACCCGGCTCAGATGTCTCAGCCTCTGGGGAGCACTGACCAAGTTAAAGGGCTGGGTCAGCACTGGCTGCCTGGCCAAAAGAGGCCAGAGAAGTGGAGCCCCTTTCCAAGTCCCATCGACCTATGACAAGGAGAGAGAAGTTGGTGCTGAGTCACAGCAACTCCAGCTGTTTGTGTACAGGGCTCAGGGCTCTGAGACTCCCCAGGGGCCAGGGTGAGACAACTAAAAGGCCCTTTGTTCAGGACCGCTCCAGGTTTTCTGTTTCCCAAATTGAGAAATCCAGATAGTGCTGACGATTTCCCAGGAGGGAAGTGAGCTCAGGTCTGTCCCATCCACTGACCTCTTGCAAAGGATTGTAGGCCAAGGTGGCCCAGCTCTGCTCGCCAGCCTAAGTCAGCTTCCTTCTGACTCAGCTTTCTTCACCTCCCTATTAATAGCCACTGCTTTGGCTGACTCCACTCACAGTATGATTACGGTTTAATAATACATCTCAAGCAAGGAAGCAGAGCCCTTCCTGAGCTGGGTTGCCAGGGGCCTGCAGAGAGCACAGGCAGCAGCCCTGACTACAGGGGGAGGCTGTGGCTGAGATCTCCCTGTCTGGCGCAGAGGCTGGGAGACTAAAAAGACAAACCTCTGCTATGGGGTTGTTTCTACCCTGTGGATCTGATCCTGGTTCAGAGCAGGAGATAGGCATGTGGCTTGTCATCCTGCTCCCAGGGATCCCTAAGAAAGTATGGCTGCTGGCATATCTACCATGCAGATTCCTCAGCCACCCTGGATGTCTAGTCCTGTGACAAACTGGAGTTAGCCTCTACCAAGATCATCCTTTCTCAGCCTCTGCAGTAATAAGGTGACCTACTTACAGGAGCTCTGAAGCTCTGGATGGGATGGGATGGGGTACTTTGGTCATACTGAACTCCACCAAAAAACAAGTTTTTTTTTTTTTTCTTTTATGCTTAACCCTCATCTGGTTTCTTCCCAGTAAAACCAGGCAAGTTGATGGAGATATGTTCCTTTCTTTGTTTGTTTGTTTTTTTGTTGTTGTTTTGAGACAGGGTTTCTCTGTATAGCCTTGGATGTCCTGGAACTCACTGCGTAGACCAGGCTGGCCTCGAACTCAGAAATCCACCTGCCTCTGCCTCCCAAGTGCTGGGTTTAAAGGTGTGTGCCACCACTGCCCGGGGAAAGATGGAGATATGATTCAGTGTTTAAGAAAACACACACACACACACACACACACCCTACATGTATGCATGTACACATGCTCATATGAACTGGCACACAGAGCAGGTAAGCTAAGGGCTTCCATTCCAACACAGAATGCTCCTCTATTTTCAAGGTTTTCCTTTTTTCCAGGTCAACCAGGTCTCAGGGAAACACTCCTTTCAGGAAGGCCAAAGGAGAAACAAAATATCAAGATGATACTTTCAACCTGCTAAGGAAATCGGCCCCGCCAAGCTCCCAGTATTCGATGATAATAATGGTCTCTGTCACGAAGTACCAGTTGGCTCTTATCAAACTCCTTCACCTGTCCAGGAGGGGGCTGGGAGACTGTGTTTGCTCCTGCTCAGCTCACTTCCTTCTTGCTTGCCAAAAGCTGGCTTATCCTTGACAGCCAGAGGTCTTGGCAGAGCGAAGTGGGGCAAGCCCCAGCATGACCTGCCCCTTTCCCCTATGCGAAGCCTCTAGTCTGGCACTGACTAGGGTAAGGGCAGGAGAGCAGAGACTGGTTCCAACTTGACTGGGGCTCCTATCCATAATAGCAACACAGGCTGGGTACGGTGGTCCACATCTCAAAACGCAGCACTTACAAGGCAGAGGCAGGTGGAGCTCTTTGAGTAGGAAGCCAGCATGAAGTATAGAGCAAGTTCCAGGCTAAGGGATGTATATGGACTCTATCTAAAAGGAACCGCTTAGAATTTTCCTCTCTGCTTCATAGGCAACAAGGCAATACCTTGACACCTCATACAGAATGGTGCATATTTCCTTTTTGCACCTGTCCTTTGTGTCAACCCTAGCCTGGATCCACCTGCAAGCAAATGGTGATCTAAACACAAAAACTGCCCACAAGGGAACAGCACTCCAACACTTGTTCAATCAGGGAAGAACTAGCCACTCAAACATTTGTTCAATCATTCTAACAGATCATATTCTTGTTTTGTTTTGAGCCAGGGTTTCCTATGTAACCCTGGCTGGCCTGGAACTCTCTATGGAGATTGGGTTGGCTTCAAACTCAAAAGGATTCCCCTGGCTCTGTCTCCCCAAGTTCTGGGATTAAAGGTGTGAGTTACTATGGCCAACACACGGAGGCTGTAAGGGAACCCATGAGGTGTGTCTGGCAATAAAAAGCTCTCGTTCTGTTATTGAGACAGGGTCTCCCTGTGCAGCCTAGGCTAGCCCAGAATGTCTGTGTAGCCCAGGCTGTTCTCAAACTCACAAATCTCCTGCTTTTAGTTTCTCAGGTACTGAGATTATAAACATGAGGCGCTGCACCTGGCTTTGGGGCAGATTATTCAACTTTGATATAACGACCAGGACTCCCACTGGTAGTCCACATTTCCCATCCCAGCCATCCCAGTTCTTAAGTGCTTAAGAACCTAGGATTTCCATAGCAATTGCACATAAAGGTCTCTTATTTACTCTCAGTTAAAAGTTCCTGAGCCTGGCATTGCTGGTGGTGGCTTCTTGAAACAAAAGCTCCAAGAAGGATATAAGAGTACCTCAGTCAGGGGTGCCTAAAAATGCACTCTGGGAGATGAGAGGGGGCTGGAAACCCTTTCCTCCTTATCTCTGATGTGAAGCATCTGTTTCTCTTCCCTTTTGGCCCTCAGTGTCAGGGCCTTTCTAGTACCCTTGACCTGTTGCCAGCCTCCTTGGTTCTGACCGCCCCCCCCCCCCCAGTATTTTCTTTCCTCTGGGAGGACATTGCCCTCCCTGGCAGACCCCAAAGAAGTCCTTTATGGTCTCAGCATCTTTCAAAACTCCTTCCTGCAGGGACCTCACAGTCCTGCCCTGGGGTGTCTAGGAGCCAAACAGCTCTGAGCTTCAGTAGATAAAACTCTTGACATTCCTGCTGGGCAGCTAATTAGAGTCACTTCTCTATAACTCTTTATCTCAGGGGTTGTTTTCCTAAATTAGCATTAGCTGGCTAATGGATATCAGGCTACCTACCCCCTCTCCCCTAGTTAGGGATTTGGATAGTCAGTCTGCCATTAAAAAAACAAAACAACATCAACAAAACCCAGCCAGCTGTAACATCAGGACCACACAGACCTTCAACTGAACCGCATCTCCCCCTCTGTCAGCTTTGTGGGCTTGGACACATTATGTGTATTCTTTGGGGTTCAGCTTCCTTGCATGCAAGACGAGGAGGAGGATAGTTCCTTGCTCTGCAGAGTCTTGTAAGAAATGGCTGAGAGGCTTGAAAGATGGCTGGGCTGGGAAATGTGGAGGTCTTGGTCATTATATCAAGGTTAAATAATTTGCTCCAAAGCCAGGTGCAGAGCCTCATGTTTATAATCCCAGCACCTGGGAAACTAAAAGCAGGAGATTTGTGAATTTGAGGACACCTGGGCTAGACAGACATTCCGGGCTGGCCTAGGCCGCACAGTGAGAGCCTGTCTCAATAACAGAACTTTTACTGCCAGACACACAACATGGGTTACCTACACCCTCAAGGGAAAAGCCTGTCCAAAACGGGCTCTGCCCTGTGGCTATAAGATCCCCAGGAGGCTGAAGTTGTTAGCTGACAACGCAATGGAACAGATGTATAAACTGCTCAAGAGAAGCCAGACTCCCTCAGAGACTGGTATGACCCAGAAGGACTCACATGGTGTTGTGCAGTGTAAGGACATTTGTCACTGGCAATAAAATCTGGAGAATTTCAAAGTCCAAAAGAGATTGTTCCTGGACCTCCTGAGGTGCTCCACCTCTCAGCTGGGAAAGCAGTTGCCTTCTACAAGCATCTGAAGAACAGGAAGGATAATGATGCTGAGTTTTACCTGATTCAGACAGAGAACCAAATTTACCAATTGGCTCCTTCACTGTAAGACGCCGAGGTGGAAGTGCATGCCTTTAATCCCAGCACTCGAGAGAGGCAGGCAGACCTCTGAGTTTGAGCACAGCTAGGTCTACACCCAGAAACAAACAAAAGACTCTCTCTCTCTGTATCCTTCCTCACCCAGGTTAGGAATGAGAGAATGTGTTGGGGATCTAAGTTAAAAACCAAGGTTGGACAAGGTGGCACACACCTTTAGTTCTAGCACTCCGGAGGCAGAGGTAGGCAAAGCTCTGTGAATTTGAGTTCTGCCAGATCTGCATAGAGTTCTAGGCTAGGCTACACACTCTGTCTCAAAAGCAAACAAACAGAAAGAATGAAAGGCGAATACCTCAGGACCCACGAAATGACATGGCTCCTACAATTCCAGCTTGGCGAGGCTCCATGTTCTAGCTACTGGTCAGACTGAACTGGAGTACTGATTGATTGGCACCCTTTCCAGTACAGCAGGCAGCCACCAGCAGCACTGTCCAAGTGGAACCATGCTCATTGTACGCTGTACTGAGTCAGTCAAAAAAATTATGGACCACCTACTATGTGCAAGGGCATAGAGGTGACCAAACAGAGATGTCATTCTGTAAGCCACCTAGAGAGAGAAGTGGGGCATGGGGGAGGCAAGAGAGGGTGAGAGGGGAGAAGAGAAAGAAGGGGAGGGCAAAGGAGAGGAGAAAGGGAATGAAAGAACTAGAGGCTGGTGAGAGGAAGAAAATAAACCCAGGTAAATAGATTAAAACGTGGAGTGGCCACACAATGTCTCCTGAATGATTTGACATCTAAGTCCAGTTGTGAAAGACCATCCTCTGCATCAAAGACCTCTGTGCAAAGTCCCCAGGCAAGCTGGGTATGTTGAAGACACAGATTCAAAGCCTGCATGGCTGGGTGTTGTGGAGCTTTGGTTCTGAGAATATATGGTCTTGAAGAGTTCAGTTTTGATGCAAATCACAAAGGACTGATGAGCAGATCTCTTGTTTGTGCTCTGAAAAGATCACGTCAGGACTGTTGGGAATGTGCAGGAAGGAGCCTGACAGGAAGTGGGGAAACTGGTTGGTTAGACTCCTACCGCTCAGGCTAGAGAAGGGGGTACGTGCATGTCTAGCATGCATAGGACCTTTTGCGTTCCAACACCAGCACTGGGAAGAAACAAAACCCCAGAAACCCTAAAGAACAGGGCTAGGGGTAAAGCTCGGTTGGTTGGAGATAGTGAAACTGCGTGTTTCTGCAATTTGTAGGTCTTGCAAATGAGTCAGATGTGAGGGCTGGGTGATAGAAAGAAACAACTGATATGTCACTAGATACCAAACCTAGTATGCCTGGGAGGGTGCTGCTGCTGCTCAATGAGCTGGGGCTGTTGGGAGACGCCACCTATTCATGTATGTCTCTTCCTCTAGACAACCCAGAGCATTCACAACTATCAGTTCTTGCTTGTGAGGCTCCAACAAAATCTCACAAAGGATGGACCAGACAGATGTACCTGGTAGTGCCTGGGGAGCAGAGACAGGGTGGCCCCAACATGGCAATTGAGTTCCAACATGTGAATTTTTGTTCTACACACACAGAGAATTAAGGCCTGGCATGGTGGCACTTGCCCATAATCCCAGCCTTAGCTACATAGTGGCTGACTTTAAGGCTAACCTGGGCTACCTGAGCTCCTAATGGACAATGGGATAAAAGGGATAAAGAAAGGAAGGACGCTGAGCTGGCAATGGGCCTGCCTTGAGGGCTAATGTGAAGACAGACGAACGCACAGGTTCACAGTGTGCAGCCATGGACACAGGGCTGTGCACCCCACCTGTGAACTATTGCTGCTCGATATTTCCCGACAGCTCCACTTGACCCCATTGTGTCACCATCATTTTTTGAACCAGATGTTTGGAATCCAGTTCTCAAATGTGGGTGCTTTATTTCATCAGGAACTCAGAAGACACTTTAAAAGTAAGCCCTGCAACCAGACAGCAGCTCATCTAATGTTTTCAACATTTCCACCCTTAGGCCCCCGCTGTCTTTCATACATTTTGCTTGGACTGACACAGGGAGTTGAGAAAACAACAAGCCCACATCGGGCAGGGATGGCACACACCTTTAATCCCAGCACTTGGGGGGCAGAGGCAGGCAGATTTCTGAGTTCCAGGCCAGCCTGGTCTACAGAGTGAGTTCCAGGACAGCCAAAGCTACACAGAGAAACCCTGTTTCGAAAAACCAAAAAAGTAAAAAAGAAAAAAAAAAAAAAAAAAAGAAAACAATAAGCCCTGTCCACTTAAAGTAAGAAAATGGGACAAAGACACCTATCTCAGGCTGGGTCAAGGGGTGTTTTGTTCCTATGTGTGAGAGGCAGGTGGGTGTGGTGGGTGCCAGGTGCTGGGTATGAATGTAGAGTCTTGAATGTGCTAGACAAGTGTTCTGTCAATGAACTATATATACCCTGGCCCTGGTTTGTTATAGCCGCTCACTGTGTGGTTTTACCTACCTCTTCTCTATTCTCCCTTCCTTCTCTTTTCCATTCTTCTCTCTCTCCCTTTTGTTTTCAAGACAGGAACTCTATTATGTAGCCCTGGCTTTCCTAGAACTCTTTATGTAGACCAGACTCGACTCAAACTTCCAGAGATTTGTTTGGATTGAAGGCATATGCCATCCACCCCCAGGTGGTGGCTGCTGCTTCTTCCCCTTCCCCTTCCCTTTCCCCTTCCCCCTCCCCTCCCTCTCCCCTTCCTTCTTCCTGTTTCTTCTTCTTCTTCTTCTTCTTCTTCTTCTTCTTCTTCTTCTTCTTCTTCTTCTTCTTCTTCTTCTTCTTCTTCTCCTCCTTCTCCTCCTCCTCCTCCTCCTCCCCCTCCTCCTCCCCCTCCTCCTCCTTCTTCTTTTCTTCTTCTTGTAAGGACAGTGTTTAATTGGGGCTGGCTTACAGGCTCAGAGATTCAGTCCATTATCATCAAGGTGGGAGCAGGGCAGCATCCAGGCAGGCATGGTGCAGGAGAAGCTGAGAGTTCTACATCTTCATCTAAAGGCTGCTAGCAGAATACTGGCTTTCAGGCAGCTAGTCTTAAAGCCTGAACCCACAGTGACACACCTACTTCAAAAGAGCCACACCTTCTGATAATGCCACGCCCTGGGCTGAGCACATACAAACCATCACGGGTGATTTGCGCTGTATGGAATCCCTGCAAAAGTGACAGAAAACAAGGTTGTCAGACATTGGAGACATCAGGGGAGAGGGACTACGATGCTCATCCCTTACATGTTGCTCACATATGTTTGGAGAGAGAGGCCATTGTTTTCGTTGGTTTTATTTATTTATTTATTTATTTATTTATTTATTGAGGCAAGATTTCTCAGTGGTCTGGGGCTCCATGATTCTGCTAATTGGTCAGAGAGACCCAGAAATCCATCTATCCCCACGTCTCCCCAGCGTTGGGATAATAAGTGTGTGCCCCAAACTCAATTTTTAAAATGTAGATGCTAGGAATCAAACTCAGGTTTAGACTGCAAGCACTTTACCCACTGATCCTCTCCCAAGGCTCAAGAGAACTGGACTGTTGTTTGTTTGAGACAGGATCTCATGTAGCCCAGGCTAACCTCAAACTCTAAATAGCTAAGGAGGACCCTGAATTTCTGACAGTCCTGCCTTTACTTCCCCAATGCTGGAATTACGAGTACACAAAAGCACGCCCAATTTAGGCAGTTCTGGGGATTAAACTTTTGGGGACAAAAAGTTTGTGCCCCTGCTTCCTTAGGAGTTCTAAAGAGGGACACAGACAATAAATGCCACTTACTTAATGAGGGCAATTCCAGAGACCTCAGCCAAGAGCTTCAGAGACTCAGTGGAAGACGGGGTGCCTAGTGAGGTCCCAGGAAACCTTTCTTCAACTGTCTTGACATCCAGGGCATGGGTGGAGGGCAGGTGGAGTCTAGGACCTGCACTTAGGCAAACGCCTTAATAGTAACGTACAGCTTCAGCCTACAACGGATACGCTCTAGACCAAACAGTAACTGCTATGGCAACTCTGGCCTTTTCTTTACTGGGCAAGTCTGACCTCTCCTTGTTATGGGAAAGTATCCACGGAGAACAAGAAAACTCCTGCGTGCTAGGACTTGGGACTGTTTATTCTTGGTTTATGGTGGCTACAGACCTGCAATCAATCCCAGCCTTGAGAGCTAACCTGGGCTACATGAGAGTATCTTAAAAACAAACAAACAAGCTGGGCAGTGGTGGCGCATGCTTTTAATCCCAGCACTTGGGAGGCAGAGGCAGGCGATTTCTGAGTTTGAGGCCAGCCTGGTCTACAGAGTGAGTTCCAGGACAGCCAGGGCTACACAGAGAAACCCTGCCTCGAAAAAAGAAAGAAATGGAGATATTTATTAAGAAAGGGTAAAACGCTGTGGTGGGCTAGTGGGCTGAGGATGGAGCCAAAGCATCCAAGCCTGGGTTTTGGTCTTTATAGCCCCTGCCCCTCAGGTGGGTCCCTATTTCTCTGTTTCTCACCATGCTCTATTCCTTAGATGAGGCCAGGGAAAAGGTGGGCTTCTAGTCCTCCAAAGCCTGGCTTCTGTCCCATGGTCATACCAACACACATTTGTCAGTTCCTACTCTTTTCACATCATCCCCACCAAATCAGGAAAAAAATATGGTTAAAACTTGTTTAGGAAGTGATACCAAAAAGGAAAAAAAAGTATTATCTTGCTATCTTCTGTCATATTAATAATCCTTCTCTTTGTCCGGTTGCTTGCTTGTTTCTCCATTTTAATGGACACACAACAGGTCTACACTGGCCACTGACTAAGCACTAATAGACTTTAGGTTCAGGGTCCCAGATCTGCCTAGGCACCTTGTGTGCCTCTCTTGCCTTCACAACTCTTATAGAGTCGGTTAAGCCTCAGCGGGGAACGGGCCCATTGATGCTCAGATCCTAGACATCTAACTCCTGCTTTTCACCCGCATTAGTCTCAGGGATCCCAGTCCACTGGCAGGACAGTGCTTCAACACAGCATAGGTTCTTCAGTCTGATGCACACCCTTTTTGAGACAAGCATCCCTCAAGCTAAACATGGATTTCATCAGTGCAAAAGAAGTATCAGATGCTCTGGATACAACTGGTCTGGGACAGTCCTCTGGGACACAGCTCTTTTCAGGAGGACTGCCCAACCCCTTTGTTGAACAGAAACGCCCGCCCTCAGGTCCTTCCTATAAAGAAGTCTCCAGAAGGTCAGTGGCTCTTCCTCTCCTGCAGTCTTCACTCTCAGATGGCTGGCATTCTCCTTGGTAAACAATTTCTTTTATAATATCATTGAGATCTAAAACGAAATGAAATCGGAACATTGGCTATGTCTTGTCGCCATGGAAACATCAAGCCTTCGTGCCTCCAGAAGATGTGGGTGCAGGGAGCCTTCTTCCAATTGCTAGGGAAGTAAAGGATTGGGTACTTGCTTTAGCCTGTTAAAGCAAGATGTTCTATTAGATTAACAGCAGTTTGGGTCATACACACATCATGTTCAACAAAGAGCAGAAGCATAATTCAGACGATAGCTTCAATGTCCATTGGGGACTGGGTGGGTACAGAACATACCAGGCAAATGAAGGACAGCTCATTCCACTTTTGTGAAGTATGCTGTAAACTCTATTAAGGCTCTAAAGAATGGGATAGGGGAAAGACATTAAACAACAATACACTTTAAGAACTTTCTGTAGAAGCATTTTTGCTTCAGCAAATGGAAACCAAAAATTTCCTAAGAAACTCCTTTATTAAGGCCATAAACAAAGCATTTCTTTCTTTCTTTTTCTTTTTCTTTTCTTTTCTTTTTTTTTTTTTTTTTTTTTTTTGGCTTTTCGATACAGGGCTTCTCTGTGTAGCCTTGGCTGTTCTGGAACTCACTCTGTAGACCAGGCTGGCCTCAAACTCAGAAATCCACCTGCCTCTGCCTCCCAAGTGCTGGGATTAAAGGGGTGCGCCACCACTGCCTGGCAACAAAGCATTTCTGATTCCTTGGGTTGGCTGCTTTGCTTGCATGGCTTCACTCTGGAGAAGTGGCCCAGAAGTTGGGGGTTCTCAGCAGAAGCCATGGGAGTACATTTGACAGTATTGTCAAGTTTGACAGTATCTCTCTTCTCCAGTGTGGTGCAAGTATAATGAGCTAAGTTTGATTTTCTGAAGACCACCAAAGGGTCTGCCCATCAGAATCAAGAATGGATTTTCAGATCCCCACCATCCTCCTCCAACTCCTTTAAAGCCACTGGTTCTGTTTTAATGGTGCTTAGGATAGAAGCCATGTCTTGCTTATGCTGGATAAGCACTCTACTGTGGAGCCTCCCAAGTGCTGGAATTAAAAGGTATGTGCCACCACTGGCCGCCTGTATTTGACCTCTTAGTGACCTAGGTTTGTGCTGGTATCTGAATCCCAGACTGCAGTAGTTTTCTCAGAGAGAAATGTCTATGCTGTCAGATGACATCTGTAGATCCTCCTCTGACTACCAGAGCCAGTGTTCTAATCCCACTGTGATCATTTCTTTTGTGTATGTCCTTGGATTTTCATTTGTTTGTTGCTTTGAATGTAGTGTGTGTTGGCCACGAAAGAATGGTCTTTACTCTCACCCTGCCTCCACTTCCCAGACGCTATGATTACAGGCCTCCATCACTGCCCTCAATTTGACTCTGAGTTCATGAGCTTGAGATAAATCATTCACACTATTCTAGTCTCCCCAAAACAACACTTGATTGTTCTGTCATGGGTATCAAATGATCTGCTAAGCGCCTTCAGAATATTAGCTTTTCTGGGTGTTCTATTAGAATGATTCTCATATTCACTTAGAAAGTAGGAATCTCTTCATGTGACAAATGACATTTAATTTTTAAAAAGGTAGTCTCAAGAAAAAAAATATTGGCTGGACAGTCGGGGCGCATGCCTTTAATCCCAGCACTTGGGAGGCAGAGGCAGGCAGATTTCTGAGTTTGAGGCCAGCCTGGTCTAGAGTTCCAGGACAGCCAGGGCTACTCAGAGAAACCCTGTCTCGAAAAACCAAAAAAAAGAAAAAAAGAAAAAAATATCAATATATAGTCCATGTTGCCCTTGAATGTTTAGTCCTCTTGTGTCTGCCTTCAGCTAGGAATATAGGGGTGAACCACCAAGTCTGTTGTTTAGTGAACTTCTCCTGGGTAGACAGAAAAATCTACCTCCCGCCCACCAAACACTGGTTCCAAAGATAGACCAAAGTAACCATTACACCAAGATCCAACTCTGGGAACCAATGGGTTTGCTGGACTTCCTTAGAGACACATGGGTGAGGAGGGGTCATCCTGTGGATCACCCAAACAGCCACTGCATAGATGACATCATTCACTTAGTTAACCTCCCACACTACCACACCTTCCCAGACCTTGAGACCACCAGTGGTGTAGACAGGATTCCAGATAGCTGGAAGGGATTCCAGATAGTGTAGGAAGGAGTGACTGCAACCTCAGGTGAGGGTCTGGTGACCTTCCCCTCCGCCTCCTGGGAGGGAATCCAACCGGCCCAATTGTGAGGGCACCTGCAAGCTACTTTGATG
Source organism: Montemys delectorum (assembly GCA_019843815.1). Lineage (NCBI taxonomy): Eukaryota > Metazoa > Chordata > Mammalia > Rodentia > Muridae > Montemys > Montemys delectorum. The sequence goes on along the minus strand of JADRCD010224847.1, from coordinate 26,398 downwards.
GAACTGGCTGTTATGCTCAAAATCAGCCTCTTGGCTTGTTCCGCAGTTCCACAAGAGCTTGGCACTTTCGATTGCCAGATATTGAGATATCTTAGTCACTTTCATATGCTGAAATGTTGGGTTAAATATCAATCATTCTTAACTGAAAGCAGCATTTTTTTCTCTCTCCAAAACAATAAAACAATCAACAGTCAGCCAGGCAGTAGTGACATATGCCTTGCTTTTATTTTTAAAAAACACTTTTTTTTTTTTAATGTATAGCTGCACTGTAGCTGTACAGATGGTTGTAAGCTACCATGTGGTTGCTGGGAATTGAACTCAGGACCTTTGGAAGAGCAGTCAGTGCTCTTAACGGCTGAGCCATCTCACCAGCCCCAATTTTTTTTGGGGGGGGGTGTTTTGAGATAGGGTTTCTCTGTGTAGCTCTGCCTATCCTGGAACTCACTCAGTAGATAGATCTGGCTGGCCTTGAACTCAGAGATCCACCTGCCTCTGCCTCCCAAGTGCTGGGATTAAAGGTGCACACCACCGCATGCCTTTCTTAATGCCAGCATTAGGGAGGAAGAGGCAGGTGGATTTCAGTGAGTTCATGGCCAGCCTGGACTACAAATCGAGTTCCAGGACAGCCAGGGCTGTTACCCAGAGAGACCCTGTCTGGAAAAACCAAACCAAACCAAACCAAACCAAACCAAACCAAACCAAACCAAACCAAACAAAACAGCAACAACAACAACAAAAAACCAATCAACAGCCCTAAAAAAAAAAAAAAAGGCCAGACTTTTTCTGTTCTTAGTTTCTAGCAGTCAAAAGGCTGGATTTCTCTCAGGTCCTCAGACCTAAGGACAAATGCCACCTTGATGGCCCCTCTCTACAGTATTTTTTTTTTTTTAGGACAGGACTGAACTGGCTGGCCAAAAGCTGGCCCTTTTTATTTTGTTGAAAGAAACTCATTCTTATCTCAAGAAGGACTCAAACTTGGCTTGTCTCCAAGCCACATCATTCTCCAGCATGGTTCATCGAGTGCTGGGGACCAAACTTCTGGGCTGCTACTTGCTGGTCATACATTTTTGCTGCATCCTTGGCTCCTAGACTTGGAGATTCCACCTGCATTCTGGCATGTAGGCCAGAAGAGGGCATCAGATCTCATGACAGATGGTTGTGAGCCACCGCGTGGTTGCTGGGAATTGAACTCAGGACCTCTGGAAAAGCAACCTGTGCTCTTGACCTCTGAGTCATCTCTCCAGCCCTCCTTTACTGTGGTTTTTCCTTTACTGTGGTTCAAGGTGGGTTTTGGTGGGTTATATTTATAGAATCTCCAGTTGGACTTGGAGATTCTACACATTAATCACTTTGATTTTGCTGAAGATTAAGGGGGAAGAGCTGGAAGGGAGGGAGAAAAGAAAACAACCATGACATTATGGGTGTGAGATCTGTCAAAGGTGTTATGGTGGGCTGGGGCTACATGAGACAGCTTTAGAAGCTGTCTTGTAGTTTTGGTTTTTAGAGACAGGTTTTCTCTGTGTTGCCTCAACTGTCCTGGAACTCTGTAGACCAGGCTGGCCTTGAATATACAGAGATCCATCAGCCTCTGCCTCCTGAGATTAAAGGCATGTGCCACTACCACCCAACCTTACATTTGTTTTTGTTGTTGTTTGGTTGTTTTTTGTTTTTTGTTTTTTTGTAATTTTGAGACAGCATCTCACACTGTTGTCCTGGTAGGTCTCATAGAAACCCTCCCACCCCATTTTTCCCAGTGCTGAGATTATAGCATAAGGCACCAGGTCTACAAAAAAATCCCATCTGTGCCTTAGGAATTCTTTTACGATCGCAGAACTTTGGTTTCCTCATCTTTAAATGGAAGAACTATTATGAAAACAAAATGGTGTAGAGAACACAGATCAGCCAAGGTTTGACAGATAAGATTACGCCACACGCCACGAGAAGCCAGAGTCTGCTCACTAAGGCTGAAGGAGTGAAGTTCAAGTTTAGAACCTGAACTAGACCTTTGGTCCCAGTACTAAAGAGGTGGATCTCTGAGATCTAGGCCATCCAAGCCTACACAGTGAGACCCTATCTAAAATTAAAACAGGGGCTAGAGAGATGGCCCAGCAGTTAAGAGTACTTGCTCCTGCAGAGGACCCAGGTTCAATTCCCAGCACCCACATGGAAATTGACAATTATCCCTAACTCCAGTTTCAAGGGTCCAAAGGGCACAAATGTTCACAGGTGAGCAAACATTTATACACATAAAGTAAAATAAATAAATCTAAAAAAAATGTAAATACAACCCACCAAAATCCACCCTGAATCACACACAGTAAAGGAAAAACACAAAGAGTCGGAGGGCTGGAGAGATGGCTCAGTGGTTAAGAGCACTGACTGCTCTTCCAGAGGTCCCAAGTTCAACTCCCAGCAACCACATGGTGGCTCACAACCATCTGTAATGAGATCTGATGCCCTCTTCTGGTGTGCATGAAGACAATGACAGTGTACTCACATGTATAAGATAAATCTCTTTGAAAACACACACAAACAAAAAAAAAAAAACCCAAACAAACCCAAGAGTCATGGACTCATGGAGTCAAGAGTCACGGGTTGCTCAATGACCCATCAATTTAAAGAAATGAGGGCAGTCATCATGCTATTGCTTTCCTGTAGGATAGTGAGATTTCCTAGGAGTGCCTGAGTTTAAGGACCCTGCCCAAGGTTCTGCGGGAAAAGCCAGGAGTCCTAGGTCAGGCAGACTCAGGTACTCAGGCTCTCCTCACCAGCCTCAGCCCCTGGAGGGCTGCCTTAGGCAGTAAGAGATTAGAATGAGGGTCTGACTGACTGGCCTGGGACTGGCTGTCTGCTACACATACTTTTTCTCATCTCTGTTCACAAAAGGCAAACAAGAGTGAGATGATAACAGGAAAGTCTACTGAAGCAAAACAGGTCACAGGAAGGAGATAATGTGCTCAATGACAAGAAAAAGACAACCACAGCTGGGCCCAGACGATAGGTGACAAGTCTCAGGAAGCGAGCAGGGGTTAATCTGTGTGTGTGTGCGTGTGTGCGTGTGTGCGTGTGTGTGTGTGTAAGAGAGAGAGAAACAGAATTTCTCTATGTAGCCCTTTCTATCCTGGAATTCTCTGTAGACCAGACAGGCCTTAAACTCAGAGATCTGCCTACTTCTGCCTCCTGAGTGCTGGGACTAACGGTGTGTGCCACCATGCCCAGCCCTCTGAAGTAGTTTAAAATACAGAGCATGTGCTGGAGATCTAGTTCAGCAGAGTCCCTAGTCTAGCCTGCACTAAGGGATGGATTCTTGTATGTTTATTCTTAAAAAGTCACTAGTACATAAGAGCATATTACTGTACTTAAGTGACTGGTTGTTCAGATTGTATACAGTGACAGGTTTGTTAGTGCTTGTAATCTCCACCTAGCACTTGAACAAGATTTGATTTTTTTTTTTTTTTTTTTTTTTTTTTTGGTTTTTCGAGACAGGGTTTCTCTGTGTAGCCCTGGCTGTCCTGGAACTCACTCTGTAGACCAGGCTGGCCTCTGCCTCACAAGTGCTGGGATTAAAGGCGTGCGCCACCACCACTTGGCACAAGATTTGATTTTTATTCATGTAGTATAACATGTATTTACTGCCCACTGTCAGCATGCCTCCTTCCTAATGCAATCTTATATCCAAAGACAATGATGTAATCAGAGCTTTTAGACTCTGAGAAGGCGAGTCATGGCAGAGGTTAACTGGGTAAAGGTCATTTTGCACTTCTGATAGCTAAGGCCAGGAGAAATGTGCAGATGAACAGGAGACCTGAGATTGGTTCGTTAACTGGCTTTATGCTATCATCTAACAGGTCTGTGCCCAGGGCTAGACAGATGGCCCTGTGCAGGCTTCCCGATTATATAAATGTTAAATGTCAAGACACACACACGCTGTATCAAAAGAACACAGATGTTCTCCCAAGAGTTAGTATTTGAAAACTTTATTTTGTCAAATGAGCACCAACACAGATCAGCAATGACAGAAATAACGCACTTCTTACTAATACTGAATCATTATGTACAAATACCGGAAGGAGGTGAAGACAAATTATTCAAAAACAATCACCTTTGTTGTTGAAGCAAAGTGACCTGGGGAAAAAGATTCCCACCCAAGAAAGGAACATAAAAAAAAAAGAAAGAAAGAAAAAAGAAAAACAACAAAAGCAATTCCAAATCCAACAAATACAGTTTGTAAACACAGACAGACAAATCCATGGTGCACAGTTTCTGCAGGCTGGGAAGAGGAAACGGCCTCCTGTTCTCAGCCACTGTAAGACACTGGATAGACCTAACCCCAGGAGGACATTCTGGTACATTTCATGACTGCATAGTCATTTCATTAATCAATCACAACTTAAAGACAATCTTTCCCAGTCATAGAACTAGCATTTCCATTGAGGCAGATTTTTTAATATAAAAAAGTTGTGTTCAAGATTTGATTTGCCAGCCTCTGCCTGAACCCCAAGCAATGTGACCTTTAAAAAAAAAAAAAAACTATTTTGTTATTACTATTCCTTTAACCCGAACTAGTTAACATCTAATATGACACAGCTTCTAGAACAACCAGAGGCCTGGGACGTGAGGCTGAGCCGCTCCCATCTCAGAAGCACAGACTTCACTCTGGCTATCTTCACAGATTTGCTTCACTGGCTGTAGAAGCTGAACAGAGAGGAAGAGGAACTGGCCACAGCTCCACCACACTCAGGGAAAGAAAATCTTGCTTCGGGCTGTTGGTCCACTCACACATGGAGACCAGAGAGGGAAAACTCTTGTGCCCAAGGTGTAAACTGTAGTTCATAGTGTCCTCAGTGGGAAAGGAAACAGAAAAATGAAACACACACACACACATATACACTTACACTCACTCAGTCTATTCGAAATTTCTTGGAAGTTCTCCCAACTACAGTAATTACTCTGAAGTTGTTACTACTAAGCTTGTTTCTTTTCTAGCCAATAGTGGGCAAGAAAGTATCAATTCACAACCTGGTAATTTACTAGTCTGCTCTGCTGGGTAAAAATGCAAACAGAAAACTGCAAAAATGTTTTAAAGCCTCAATCCATTTTATAGTGACAGATCCTTAAAGAAAAAGAGCATCTCGATGATTATTCTTTCCCTTAAAATATACTCCAAGAAACACAGAGGAAGTTATAGAATTGAAAATAAAAGTGCTCTCAGGGGGGTCTGAGAATACAGCACCAAATATATTATTTAAAAAATTAAATATTATTTACAAAAGTATATTTCACAAGCGACTGCATATATATATATATACTTTGAAATCTTATTATAAAGGGGACACCTCTTTTGTACACACTGATCTACCAGCCAAGATTTTTTTACATTATCTACATGATCTGTCATAGGAGCTGGGGCAGTACTCAGCCAGGTCTAGCTGAGAGCTTGTAAGCATCCAGCTTGGCGATACTTGACTCATGTTGACTTACTCATCAGCAGCCTGGGGGAATATGGAGGTGGGTTGGGGTCGGGTGGATGTATTCCAGGGCGGCCACAGCCCCATCACCCACAGTGGCACAGGGCAGGTGGAACGAGAGCTGGTGAGCTAGACTGCAAGGTGAAGGTAGCTGGCGGTTGAGGTGCAGACCTTCAGGCCTTCCCAGTCTGTCTCTTCTATTCTTGCCTACCTCTGCCCAAGGTCACCCAATCAACTTCCCATTCCCTGAACCTATGTGGAGTGAAGGGATGAGGTCTTTGGTTATGCTGAGTCAATCATTTGGTGAGGAAAAAAAGAAAGACGGAACTGACCGGAGGCATTGGGTGCGTGAGTCTCTGCCACGCGGCTACAGACTCGTTAATACTGCTAAGTGTTAGGTAGACAAGCCGTGAGTGGAGCTAAGAATGGTCATAAGAAGCACTTTTGGTTTCACCATCACAAAGGGAAGCCTGATGAGTTTTGGTCCCAACCCCAAACTTGTCGATCAAGGACCCTGTCCCTAGGACAAACTGGTCTCCTTTCTCTGCCCCATGAGGATTCTAGGGCACCAGAATGTCACCAACTTTAAAACTAAAGAAATTACCTAGGTATAACCCCCACCCCCTAATTTAAAAAAAAAAAAAAAAGGATTTGTAGTGTGTATGTAGCTAGGTATTCCCTGAGCAAAGGGTCTAATCAAATCTTGAAATGAAGGCCACAGGATAAAGAGGGGACAATGGATGATTCTCGGAGCTGGCAAGCCAGCTTAGGAATGTGAAAGTGGAAAAATGTGTGTTACTGACAACTCGAGCCTGGGAGTCACGGGTGGTTTTTCTAGAACCAGAACCCAATCCCTGTGCCCCTCAGTGGGCCTTGCAGTCCAGTGGCTGGGGTGGGAGGCAGAGTCTTCCAGGGCCCAGGACAAGCAGACCCAGAGAACAAAATTCTGTTTCTAGGAACCCTTTTGGGTCCCTACTGAGCTGGCTGACTTCCTATTGCCCTGGCAAGTCTCAATTTGTCCATTTCCAGATCAGGACGTGAGGGACAAAGCCATGTCCACCACAGCTCTCTCCTTGTTGGAATCTAGTTCTGATGAAGATGCAGATTGGAAACTGTTCCTGGTGGGCTGCTTTAACCTTGGTTAACTAATGCTACATACAGCTTCCTTATTTCCGTGAGCTCTCTCTTGCTCCCTCTTTTCTTGGGCTTTTATTCAGAGGTGAATTTTCATGTAGGACCAGCCTAGTTAAGAGAACAAGATGCTGAGAAGTACCTAATATGTCCATGTTACTATTATCTATCTTCTACCTAAGAAATAAATGAAATTGATTCAAATGAGTTTCAGCCATGATCCACATAATAGCTGGATTGCTGCAAAACAGCCTTCACAGTGTTGATTATATACAATAAACTCTTTTTCATTTCAAGAGACTTACTGGGATTTTTTTTTCTCCCCATCCCTAACTCAAGGAAGCTTGGGTGGGGTGGGTGAAGGAGTAATATTGAATCTGTAATCTCTCCCCACTGCTGGACCACACTGTCAAAAGATGTCTCTCCACATAGGAGATTCAGGTCTAAGAATGGAGTCGTGAGGGTTGGTTGGAATCTTGGATCTTTGTTTCCCAGGTTATGGTGATGGAATTGGAGGGGGGGAAACCCAATACTCAGAAACACTACGCCCAAAGAACTGCTGGTCCCCTGGAAGCTACCAAACATCCAATGAGGAAAGATGTTCCAAGCCTGCGCTGGCTCCAATCTGAAATGTTCCTCCCAGAACCTTGCAGAACTGCTGACTGGTTCTCATTTTTACATTTCCTGCTTGCTATCAGGAGCTCCCAGGCTACAGCCACTCCTCCTGCTCCTCCTGGTTCTCCTCTATTACTGATTTTGCTGTGCTTCAGGCTAAATGAGACATTCGCATCTTGCATCTTTTCCTGCAACCTACAACAGCTAAGGAGAGCAAGAAGGTGATTGCCGCAACAGGGGGAGGGCAGAGTCATAAAACCCATTGAGCCTTATGCTCCCCTCACCCCCACCCCCATTTTAGCAGGGCCTTCTTTAGTCCAAGTCCAGAATTCGAGGGTCCTGCCCTGTCAAGCTAGAATCAGGGCTGCTGCTTGTGTTAATCCACTGTCCTGGCGCATCTGATGCAGGCAGGAGTTTGTCATCAGAGAGAACAAAAGCCATGAGGTATTTCTCTTTGTCCTTTTGAAGGAGTCAGTTATTTCAAGCCAGGTCCCCAAGAGCAGTACAGTTTTGCCCCACCCTCCTGCCCCTTCCCGATCCCAGGACTCCCAGGTTCCCTTTTCTGTTTCTCATGCCCATGAGCCACTGTTCTCAGGCCACTAGGCAGTTCTCATGGAGGCAGGCTGTTCCCCACCACACATTCCAAGGGTCCACTCCACTCATAACTGTTTTCAGCCAACACTAGAACAGAGAAGCCAAGATCAACTCACAAACAGATACAAAGCAAAGAGACAAGAGAGACAGTGATTTAGAGGCCAGTCACCAAAAGAGATGGTGTCAGGGTGGGAGGATGCCCCCTGAAGGCAAGGCCCCTAAGTAGATGGAACCGAGTGTGTTCAGTCACTCTCTCACGCTTGGGTAGAATGTTCAGTTGGGTGGTATTCACGTGGATGCTGGACCGGACGGATGCTATCGGGTCAGTCCCAGCCATTGTCCTTGATCATGTGTGCTAGTTCAATGATGTATTTGCCTTCTTTATATTTCTGACTGCTTTCAAAAGCATGTTCCTATAAAACAGGGGAAGAGAGAGAAGACACCGAATGACCAAAGGCAGAGATGACTGCTGAGCCACAGAGGCATGTGGCTCACATGTGGCTGATGACAGGAACCTGGACAGCCATCAGGTGCACCGAACACTCCAGCACACAGGCATCCTGAGTTCCTGCTGTTTGTCCCTCAGTATCATGACAGAATTTATTTGGATCATTCCTCTTTTGAACCTTTGCTCAAAGGCCACCATCTCAGTAAGCCCTTTCCCAGCTACTCAACCTGAGATCCCAATCTCACCTGTGGCACCGAGCCGCCCTCTCTTCCCAATGTCTTCCCTCATCTTTATTCTTAGTATACCTTCCTTTCCAATACCCACAAACGCCCTATGTAGTCACTTTCTCTTGCCTGTAATGCAATAAAAGCTTTAAGCAGATGGCAGATGCCCCTCCCCCTTTTTTTCGAGACAGGGTGTCTCTGTGTAGCCCTGGTTGTCCTGGAACTCACTCTGTAGACCAGGCGGGCCTCAAACTCAGAAATCCGCCTGCCTCTGCCTCCCAAGTGCTGGGATTAAAGGCATGCGCCACCACTGCCTGGCTGAGATGTTCTTGTTTTGCACACTGCTGTACTCCTGGAAGACTAAAGCCAGATAGCAGGCCTTCAGATAAAAGGCAGCTGCTGAATCTGGAAGCCAATTTGGAAGCACCACAGTTGAGGACAACCATGGTTTCGTGGGAAGTTTCTTAATAAAAAAAGGAAAAAAAAAATTCCTGCCCAGGTGATGTACACCTTTGACCCCAGCACTCGGGAGGCAGAGGCCGGGAGGTCTGCATGAGCTCCAGGGCAGCGGCGGCTAAGGCTACACAGTCAGAAGCTGATGATTTTTCACACACATGCACACACATGGGAGCTCTTGAGGGAACTGGGATTCCTGAAGCTTACTAGAGGTCGCCTTAACAGACATTTGTTTCCATGCTATTTCCATTAGTTTCTAGGAGCCTGGTTATCATTTTAAGATGTGCTTGTTATGCATAAGTAGGATAGCAAGAGAAACCAGTACTGAAGCCAACCAGGTCTTAATTTCTGTTCTCAATGTTTCCATGCCAGGTGAATCCAGTGTTGTTGTTGTTGTTTTTTTTTTTTTCCCACTACTATGCTCTAGGGTAATAGACATTGCATGAACCCCCAAGCTGCAGAAAGAACCTCCTCCCACCCTCTCCACCTACCTGGCAGGTTGCTTCTAGCCCTGTGGAGCCTCTCTGAGCCCCACAGAAAGCCATCCTGCCCAGTATAGGATAAAGGACTATCTCACATGCAGCGAGAAAGCACACAAGCAGTTATGCATTATCTCAGAACACTGCTCCCTGGAGTCACTTGGGTAATGACAGAGGCACAATCAGTAGACCAGGGGCTCTTCTGGCAGAGCCTCTGAGATCAGTAAGAAACCAAATCCTACTGTTAAGTAGGTTCCCACAAAATATTGGTATGAACTACAGCTCTTTTTGGTTTTCAAAACAGAGTTACTCTATGTATCCCTGGCTGTCCAGGATCTCAGAGGTCGACCTGCCTCTGCTTCCCAAGTGCTAGGATTAGAGGCGTGTGCTACTACTGCTCATTGGGGCATTACTAGTGAACTACAACTTCTATTTCAGAACCTGGGGGCTTTGTGTTTTAGAACAAGAGTTCAGACTTTAAGTTGTCTTGTTGAATGAAGAATCAATCTACAAAGTGAGGAGGAAGAGGGGAGCTAGGAGACCAGAGAATGTGCAAATACTCAATACAACTGTGGATTTAGCAGAATCCCCCTAACACTGTGTGTATGTGTCTGACTGTGCTATGATTTGAGAATAAGCCCTGTTGTGCCTGTATTGAGGAGAGTAAGAATACAAGGGTGAGTTTTTCCTCAGGTACCATGGACATCCCTGTAATCCCAGCACTGGTAAACAGAGGCAGGAGGAAGGAGTGCAGCCTGGGCTACATAGTGAGTTCCCAGCCATCCTATGATACAGGGTTTTCGTATTAAATAGAAGAAATGCAACGCAAACCTAGCTGCCCACCGGAACCACGGTGGCGGTGCTGACTCCAGTCTCAGGAACTGCTCACTTAGCCAACTGATTCCTTGGTGTCTACAGTAGTGGCTCTCAACCTATGGCTCGAAACCCCTCGCGCGAGCGAACCTCTGCCTCCGAAAATATTCACATCCTCATTCATTAACAGTAGCAAAATTATAGTTATAAAGTAGCAACAAAAATAATTTTATGGCTGGAGTGTCATCACACCATAAGGAACTATATTAAAGGGTCTCAGCATTAGGAAGGCTGAGTACCACTGCTCCGTAGGATTGTTCTGTACGTTCATAAAAATATCAAAACAAAGGAGCAGAACAGACTCTGGTACACCACGGTGGTCAATACCAGCCATCAGATGCTTCCCTACTGTCCTCCCCATCATCACGACAGGGAGCCATTTATTTTTTCCCCTCTCCTGATGTTGGGGATCAAGCTCAGGGCTTCTAGACAAGTGCTTTCTATAGCACCTGCTCCCATGAAGTTACTAGTCGACAGCTTCTTATAAAACTGTCAGATCACCAAACCTGAACCTCAAGCAACAAATGAAACCAGCCAATTCAGGGTTATCTCTTCCTCTAATCCAACATGGTGGTATGTACCTGTAATTACTGCCCATGGGGGGCTGAAGAGAAAGGACCCAATTTTCAGGCTAATCTGGCCCTTAGCAAGACCTAACACCACCGCCAGCACACAGCCCCATTTCTCCTAAATTTATCTCCCTGTAATAAGCTTTATTATTGTTCTTAGCGGTTTTCTTAGCTCCCCAGCAAGGTCACACTCCTTTGGCTACCTCTTTCCAAATACTAAAATCACAAGCTTGCACCGCCAGGCCCAGGTGTCGCTGGATTGATTAGCATCAGAAAGGCTGAGCGTGGGGGCACAAAGGACAGAGACCCCTTGGAACTTCCTTCATTTAAAACCTAGCTGGCAGCTGTGGAAGCACTGACCATACTTTTGCAGAGACCCAGACCCATCTAGAATACCCAGTCATTTTGTTAGTTGGCTGGCTAGCTGACTAGCTGGCTGTTAGTTTATTGAAACGGGGTCTCATGCGGTCCACCTGGGTCTGTCATCTACCTGCTTTAACCTCTTAAATGCACGGATTATAAGTGTTTGTGTAGGACCATGTTTGGATAACTAGTGTGTTTTATTTATTTTTATTTTATTTTATTTTATTTTATTTTATTTTATTTGGTTTTTCGAGACAGGGTTTCTCTGTATAGCCCTAGCTGTTCTGGAACTCACTCTGTAGACCAGGCTGGCCCCAAACTCAGAAATCCACCTGCCTCTGCCTCCCAAGTGCTAGGATTAAAGGCATGCACCACCTTAACCAGGAGGCCCTGTGCTATCTATCCCTCATAGCCTCCTCCCTCCCAGGCTCTTCTGTACTTACATATTTCCAGCCCAAAGTGGTTTTGCAGTTTTCACAGTAAATGTCTGCAACGGCATGTAGTCCTGTTAGCAACACCCGCTCTTCTGCAGGCCCACAGCCCACATTAACTCTATGCCAAAGACAGAAAGAGAGCGAGCGGGTGGTTAGTCAGAAGGATAAACAACCATTAGTCATTCAAGCTGAGCTTTTGGCAAAAACCAAGTGGACAGGGCTACTCCCAGGGAAGCCAACTGGGAGAAGAAACTGGTCTAAAACTGAAATGAAAACATCCATCTCCTCAAAGGTAACACATGGAAATGTCTCCCTGGGAACAAATCTAGATCTGCAAGATTGAATTCTGTGGGTTGACCAAAATAGCACTGGATGACAGTTTGCTTAGGATTTAAAATTTCTGACACAAATTTTTAATCTTGTAACTTAAAAGAAAATCCGTATTACATTTACTTGTTGATGGGGCAGACACATGCATGCTGTGGTACATGTGTGGAGGCAAGGACAGCTGTGGGGATGGGGTTCTCTCCTCCTACAGTAAGCTTAGACTTATAGGGATCCAACCCCATGCTGTCATGTCAGGCTTGGCAGCACTGCCCCAGCCATCTCTTCTCCCCTAGTCTTGTAACTGAAAGGGAGGTTCACAGCCTTGAGACAGGTCCACAAGGGTTACAGGGGGTGCCTGAGATGGTGAACAAGACAATGTGTTTCAGTCCTCTTCATAGGGGCGAGTGAGCCTTGAGTATCGCACATGCTTTACAGAACACAAATGTGCTACATTTCCTTTCCCAGTTTATCAGATGTCTGTAAGCTCTGTCTTCCTATCCCAGTCAGAGGCTGTGAATCCCATGTGTCGACATCCTCTGCAGAGGGGATGAGGCTCTTCCTAAGCCCTCCCCTGCCCTCCCTCTCCCTCTCATACACACACAGAGTCAGAAATCTCAGGTTTGGTTGACCTCCATGCTAAAGGTCTAGCAGAGGCCCCTCTAAGAACCAGTGCTGGGGACATTATATTGAGTATATTATTTTTAGATGGAGATGCTGCCAATAAAATCTCCCCTAAGGTAACCGACTATCAGTTGCTAATGGGGATGCCCCTAGGGATTTTATTATTTTATTATTATTATTATTATTATTATTATTAATAATAATAATAATATTAAGGCAGAGGTCATTGCTGAATCAGAAGAGTACTCCCCCCTCCCCGAGACTTGTACCCAATAAACAGATGCCCCAGTCAGAGACACTCACACTGAGTTGAAGAGGTAGGCTCGCCCTTGACTTCCCTGGAAGGACTGAAATACAAGAAGACAAATCAATAGTTAGACATCCATGTTACTTATTTGGGAAACCAACCCCAAATCACAACAAGTCTGACCTTCCATGCAGAAGGGAGCATGTGGCCAACAAGATGTCTAGCTGGCAGGTGGCCTGAGGCAGGAGGTGGTGGAGACAGTTCAGAGATCAAGGCAGCCCACACGCTCGGGTTGTTTTTACCAACTCAGGGGACTTGAGGGACAGGGTTACAGATTATAAGAGAGCAGCCAGGCTGGTGTGATGGTGCAGTGTGTAACACTGGCACTTGGGAAGCCAACCTGGGACACACTGAGAAAGTTGATCTTTATTTAACAACAGAACTGCAGGTAATTAAATACCCCTCTGTTCTTGACATTGCCTGACAAGGAACACACTTGGAGAATTAATCTGCACTACCTTTCCTGGTTTGACCCGACGTCACACACAGTGACCTCTCTCACACAGTGTGGCTAGGCATGGAAAACCAGTACGGACGCTTTGGTTTGCCCTCTTCTTACTCGGACCCCAGCACAAGAGCGGTTCCAGTCCTAAGTGGTGACTCCAGGGCTCCTCTTCTGCTTGTAAGTGGTCTCAGTGATGCCCACTGAACAGAAGTCTCATTTCAACCTCTAGCTTAGTCTGCCTTCTGGCTTGTCGGTGGCAGAGGTTGACAGGACAGGACAGGACAGGACAGAAAGGAGCCGGGGCTTGCCATGTGATCTGGCATCTACCTCCATTAGCACAGGTTTCCCTCCTCTGGTCTCACTGAGCTGTCTGGCCGACATGAGCCTACTATGTTCTGCCTTGCTGCTTGCATTTTTAATGTGGTATGACAACTGTATCCCAATTTAACTTCCTAGTCAGCTCTCGGGGGTGGGGTGGGATGGGGTGGGGGGAACCAGTATAAAAACAGACAAGGAAATAAGGAACTCTGAAGAAATCTGGGGCCTCTAGCTGACAGATGACTAAAGGCACCAGATGGGGGCTCAGATCACTGTGCCTAGGACAGCCATTCTGTTAGGAGTATACAGGTCTTCAGGGTCCCACCTCTGGCCAGAGAAAGGCAGACTTCCTGTGGAGAAGCTGCTAACTGGAACAGCTGGATTGCTGGATGCCTTCCTGCCCAGGTGCAGCCCAAGGAGTAAGCAGATATTCACCAGCTGCTGTCCAGACCTGAACTATATTTCTTGAAACAGCCCAGGGAGCAGAAGACCTCCCAGGCACAATGAAGCTGCTCTGGGAACCATGACCTCTCAAACGGAACACAAAGGTCCCTGTGACAAAGCCTAGATTTTACACAAACTGCTCAAGGGAACAAAGCTGCCCACTTGGTGACTCCCTCTCTTGCTACTTCAACACTGTGCCCTCTGCTCTAGCCCAAGCCTAGCGACACTCGATGGTTAACTTCCCCAGCTTTCTCCACCGGTTCTCTGACCTCCCCAGGAAGACACACAACCAACACCTTGCATCTGCATTTAAATTTTTTTTTAAAGATTTATTTATTTATTTTATGTACATGGGTACACTTTAGATGTTTTCAGACACATCAAAAGAGGGTATTGGATCCCTTTACGGATGGTTGCGAACCATCAAGTTATTGCTTGGAATTGAACTCAGGACCTCTGGAAGAGCAGTCAGTGCTCTTAACCTCTGAGCTGTCTCTCCAACTCTTAGATTTAAAATTTTTAGATCAAATTCCTTGTCTACGCTATAAGTCTCGGAGGTGCAGCTCACATCTTCAGACTCTCTCCAAACTCCTCAGCATGTGACTCTGGCACATAATAATTGCTCATTTTTATTTTGAAGTATCCCAGACTGGCCTTAAACTCCCAGTAATCCCCCTGCTTCAGCCTCCATAACTGATAGTATCATGGGTGTGAGCCATTACATCCAGCTCAATTACCACATAACTTATTCCAGTCACCTGCCTCTATATTTTCTATTGAGGTCCATTATTACATGAGTTCTGATATGCCTAGGAAGCCATCACCACAATCCAGATTAAGGATAATCACCAGGTCTGGTGGCAGTGGCTTATATTGTGTTTCAGAAAACCACTATTGGGTTGTTTTGTTTTTTGTTTTTCATTGTTTTTTTTTTTTTGAGGCAAGATCACTCATGTGTGGTTGGCCTGGAAACTCAACTGGGTAGACTGAACTGGCTGCCAGTGCCTGGGATTAAGGCATGCACCACCACACCAGACTACAAGTCACTGCTTCTTTCTCCATGTGTTCTAGAAATACAAAGTATGTTACAGCCCCCTGCTATCAAATTCAATTACACCATGATCTCAGGAATATCACCTCAGGAAGAGCATCTATCTGTAAAATAAAAACTTCTGTCTATGGGCAGTTGTGCATTTGGGTAGGATCAAAGACATGTGCGACACCACACCTGGCCCAGCTCTCAGTATCTCCAGACTCTAGCATAGTTCTTTCAAAAATTATCCATAAACCCTGTTTATTTCTCTTCTTTCTTTTGTGCCAGGCTTTCATGTACATAAAGCTCAGGCTAGCCACGAACTCTCTACACAGCAGCTATCCTATATCCTGTCTCCAGCTCTCAGGGGCTGGGATTAGAGCAGGCAACATCATTCTACCTATTTCTGTGTTTTTGTGTTTGAAGAGTGATCAGACCTTGGTGTGGTGTCCAGCACTTGGTGGGCAGAAGCAGGCAGATTTCTGAGTTTGAAGCTAGCCTGGTTTATTCTGAGCTCTAGAATAGCCAGAGCAATACAGAGAAATCCTGTCGTGAAAAACCAAAAAAGGAATGATCAGAGAAGTCAGTCATGATCCTGAGGGTGGATCTCTTGGGGGATGAGGGTGGGGTCTGAGGCCAGCCAGAGCTACAAACCAAGACTCTATCTCAAATGCCACGCAAACAAAAAGACCAGAAAGGGCAAAAACAATGGAGTAGTCAACATGTAAATGTATAAAACAGCCAAACAATAAAATTGTTAATAACATGAAAAGTGATATAAAATAAAGCAATATAAAAAAATTTTAAAAAGTTTACGTATGCATATAGATACTTTGTCTACCTGTGCGTCTGCACACCAGAAGAGGCACTGGAGTATGAGCTGCCATGTGGTTGCTAGGGATTGAACTCAGGTCCTGGAGGAACAGCTGGTGCTCTGAACTACTGAAGCACCTCTCCAGCCCCATATCTAATATTCTTCTGTTCACTGTTCACACACTTTACAGCAGTGCATTCTCGGAATCCATGCATGTACATTAAAAGGGTGCTTTGCTGAAATGTCACTTGCACTGGGGGTGCCCATCTGCTTCAGCGCATTGCCTAGGAGTAACTACTGCCAGTCTGACACAGATTACAATTCCTAGAGAGCAGGGGCAGGGGAGGATGGATGGGCAAAGGGAACAATCTTCTTAGGCTCAAAGATGGCTCACAGGTATGCGAGGATAGTTCCTCCAGGCATGTTTGGTGAGAGTCGGCTGGTACAAGCCCAGGTCCTGCCAAGGATGCTGGACGCAAGCAGGGCTGTCCTGGTGGGAACACCTCCTCAGGTAAGCTCACAGATGCAGCATCTGTGTGGGTCCCGATTCCTCAGCCTGAACTCATGGCCAGATGCATTTTTTATTTATTTATTTTGAGGCAGAAGTCTGGATGCTCTTCTACCATGGCTTCCACTACCTCGGGGCCCCTGCCAACTCAACATTTATGATGAGAAAAACAGACACTGAGAACAACAGGCTTCTTGCAAATAGACACAGACAAGAATAGCCCGGCTGGGTCACTGTATCCTGTGGGGCCCAGCCTAGCCCAGCACAACCTGGCACAGCCTGGTGTTCCCTTGGGTGGGGGTGGTGCTGAGGTGGGGAAGCCGAAAGGGAGCTAAGGAAGCAACTGACTGAAATGAAGCAAATAGAATTCAGACAGGAGATGCTGAACAGACTGTCAGACACATTTGTTTGCTGTCATTACTGCCTGGCAACAAGGCAGTTCCTTTCCATGTTGTGTGTCAACCAAGGCTGGTGTGCAGGCCTTCATGAGAGGTTGTTTTGTTTTGTTTCGTTTTCTTTCAAGCCATACAAAACTTTTCTCCTATCCTTTATGGTACAGTACTAGTTGCAGGCCCAGCCCTTCCAGCCAGCTCAAAGAAACGGAAAGGGCTTTGTGTTTCCTGTTTGGTAGCCAAAACCACTCATTTCTGGCCCTGTTGGGAGTCTGGAAGGCAATGATTCCTTCTTAAAGTAGAACTGCTGGAGCTGGGTGCAGTGGGACACATTTGTTAACGAGTCAGCAGCAGAAGGAATGCAGGTTCGAGGCCAGTGACAGCAAGACCCTGTCTCAAAACGAGTTAAAATAAACAGGCTTCCAGTTTGGCAGGCAGCACACAATTGTGATAGGAGTGGAGGGGAGCTGAATGCAGGTGTGACCTCTGGGAATGGACGGGGCCCTTGATCACCTAAGGTGAGAAGCTCGTTACCCCAGAAGATGCAGGTTCCAAATGTGACATCGGAAACCACACCTGTTTCACAGGGCAGTCAAGAGCAGTGAGCAGAACAAGGTGAGCCAAATCAGAAAGTTTCTGTCTCACTGAAGACTTCTCAGGAGCCTGAGGAAGAGATGAAAAGCCGACTTAATCCCTCAAGCCCTGTTTTCTTTGGTAACATTGATCTTTTGGTCTTAAAAAAATTAGTTTTTATGTGTCCAAGTGTTTTATATATGTTTGTACATATGCATCGCATGTGTGCCTGGTACCCAGAGGTTAGAAGAAGACATCAGAGCCCTTGGAACTAAAATTATAGATGGCTGTGCTCTATCGTGGGGGTGCAGGAAATGAAGTCCAGGTCCACCCCAAGAGCAACAAGTACTTTGACAGCTCAATCTTTTTCCGGCTTCTCTCTTAGAATGAGAAAAAGGTGAAGCTTCCCCTCTTCAAGTGTCGGTCTTCATAAAAAGGGAGGGTGGGATTAGTGAGTTAGAGACCAGCCCCGGAGATTCTGGCTCAAAAATGCTTGAGACAATAAAAGGATGGGAATGTGACTTAAATATAATAATTCAGTGGATCTTGGTATAGTCACAGGTTGTGCAATCATTATCACTATCTAATTCCAGAACATTCTCATACTCCAAAAAGAATTCTCACAGCACCAGCAACCAATCATCCTTTCTCTCTTGCCTCAGCCTCTGGTAGGCAGGCTCACTTCTACCCCTATAGAGCTGCACAGGGTCTGTACTTAAGAGATGGTCAAAGCATCTCATCAGGATGGTAGAGGGACAAAGGAGGATAAGATTAGTAAGATCTTTTCCTTTGGAAATTTGGCTGGCGCCACCCCTGACCCAGCAGGAAACAGATGTGGCGTGTTAGGAGAAAGGGTCAGGTCAGCCACTTTCCTATTATTCGGTCTCATTCTTTTCTCTGTCTATCATTAATGTCTATGAGGTTTTCTAGTGTCAGTGCAAAGGGCTGGACCCCGAGTAAATAGCACTAGATCCTGCCTGGGACCCCATCCTTGATGAAGCACATTGAGGGGTAGAAGAGCGGGGAATTGCCGGGCGGAGGTGGCGCAGGCCTTTAATCCCAGCACTTGGGAGGCAGAGGCAGGTGGATTTCTGAGTTCGAGGCCAGCCTGGTCTACAGAGTGAGTTCCAGGACAGCCAGGGCTACTCAGAGAAACCCTGTCTCAGAAAAACAAAACAAAACAAAACAAACAAACAAAACAGAAGAGCGAGGGGGGAATCGTGAACAATGCTAGAAGCTCCCAGAATTAGAACACACATGCAGTTTAGCTAAGAGCAAGGATTATCGCAGGGGACTTCTCCCATCATCTCTACAAAAACCAAAGGAAATGGACTCACATGGTAACAGGGGAGATGGGTTAATTATAAAGGAATTTCCTGACTGTGATTTCCACACTGGGACATAGGTCACCAGGAAAGACCGGGATAAAATAAAGCCATTTGTGTATCTTCATGACTTACCCAAAACTTTCACACAGGGATCTAGACTCCTCAGTGTTGGTAAGCCTGGCAGGGCGACATGCCTCTAATTCCAGCACCTGGAGTCAGAGGCAGAAGCAGAACTGCTCCTCCAGGTAGAGGAGCTGAGTACCACGTGACCCATGTCAAAAAAAAAAAAGGGGGGGGGGGGAAGGAACTCCTGCAGGGTGGCCCCCTGGAGGTAGTAAAGAGGATGTTGGTGGCTTTGGTACCTAGGAAGCCTTGGGCCAGCTCTCACTGGCTGCCCATCCCTGGGTAAACCACTTCGGAGCCTCGGGCACCCATATGCAGAAGGGTTTTGAAAACAGTGCCCACTCCATGACTTACTAGACAAGGAGGATGTTGTAATAACTAAGTGCATGTGTGCATACAGTAGGCACGCAGCCTGTTTCACACAGTGCTCCCTTCATATGATAGCTTTTAGGCCTCCCAGACGCCCTTCCAAATCACCACTGAGCTCAGACCCACAGGCTCCTTCCTCAATGTCCCCGGGCCTCAGATAGACTGCTTCCCAGCCTGTGGCAGTGGGTTTGAGTGGTAAATCCCCATGTAAACACAACCAGCCAGTGAGAAGACAGATGCTGCCAGCGCAAAGCGGTCCCCAGTACCTCCCCTATCCCTACAGAGAAATAAGGACTGGCAAATGGTCAGTCTTCAGCTCCACAGAGTAGAGGACGCCCCAAATCACACACCCTGTCCCCTAGAACAAAGGCTGGCGAGTCACCCTCCCAAGGCCTGCTTAGGAAAGTGACCTTTTCTGAACTGGCCACTGGGGGTGGTGGAATGATGTAATGGCAGCCAACCACTGGGGCCTTTGCAATTCAAATATAAAACCAAAAACTTCTAAGAGAGTATTCATGTTGGAGCTCAACATCATGAGGCCTTTGAAAATAATTCAGAGTTGCAAATATCTAAAGATGTTATCTGTGCTCGAAGTATAAAGGCCAATATTTATATTTTACAATCAATATTTAAAATATATCAAACAATATAAAAATAAAAATATCTGTTGACTCATATTTCAGTCTGCACTACTCCTAAAATCCATGAGGCACTTACTAATGAAATATCCCTAGAGTCCAATGGATAACTGTGAAGTGTGTGGTTAAAACCAATGGACTCCTAAAGAATAATAAACCTGCAGCTCCTTCCAAGGCTAAAGCCACATGCTCTACAGAAACACAAAACCAAGCAAAAATAGCAAACAAACTAACAAACAAACAAACAAAAATCCATGCTTTCTACGTATTTTTAGCAATCGCTATAGTGAAATTGGAGAGTTAATAATGTATGGGAGTGAAGTGGTTCCCTGTAAGGATGGGGGGAGTGAGGGGGGCCGGGCAGGATGGCTCAGCGGGTTGAGGCACTTGCTAAGTCTGAGGACAAGTCCACTCCCCAGGTCACGTGGTAGAGAGAGCCACACAATTTCCTCATCCTACTGCTTAGAGGATTGTGTTCATGTGATCATGTTCATGTACGGTATCAGCAGCATGAGCCGTGACGATTATGTCGACCCTTCCCCCAACCCCTTGACCACTTTGTTTTTTTCAAGATTTTACTATCCGGGCCCACCCACTTTACAGATGCAGAAAACACAAAGTGATTAAGAAATATATAAAACCTGGAGCATGAAGCCAGAGTAATGAGGGTATTGTATACATGACACCCTAGAGAGGGGACTTAGTCTTAAATGAATGCACTATCAGGCTCCAGAGTTACAGGCTACAGTGCGTGTTATAGTTGAAGTAAAGCCCAGGCAGAGCCTACAGGAACCTCCCAGCTTCCCACAGCTTGTATAGGTCAAGGTCAGGATGTAAGCCTATGGCTTCTGACTTCAAGTCCCAAGATTTCCCTAGTAAGTGTTCACAGGGGAAAGCTGTCTCTTTAATGAAGAGGGATGGGTCAATCCATCGGAACTAGTGAAATCTCACAGGCTAGTCAAATGCCTCTGCTCTGATGCTGTATTTACTTGACGTACAAATTTAATTATCTCGCTCTAGTGCGTTTACCTTCAAGGAAGATAGCACAGAGTTCAAGCCTGCAGGATTAAGCACACCACTGTGAATTAATGAATTTGAATTCTGACTTACCAGTCAGCTTCCTATGACTTTTGTTACAGTGAACCAGTTCAGAGCTGGTTCGTTCTAAGTAAACAAAAGAGAAAACAAAAAACTTGATTTATGGGCCCACTGTGTTTAAGGCTAACTGAGGACCACCCAGGGAATGCTCTGAGCACCAGACTAAAAACAGCTTTTCCAGCTCACTACTGGATGACTATTGCACAACACTTGAAATAAATAATTCAAAGCTAAGAAGTTAGCTTCTAGCTTTTTAGGCTCCTTAAAAAATCCTTTCCTTGGCAAAGAAGGATTAGAAGACTGTTTGGGACCTGTACGGTAGGTAAATGCTCCAGTGACCACGGTCCCTTGAAAGCCCACGTAGTGGGCTGTGCTTACAGTGTCCTGGAAGCCCTCCAAACACACAGGACTTATCTTGTTTATTTCATGACTCACATGGTTCTTGCCTGAATTGCAACCAAATCTCAACACTTTTTACAGCAAACTTACTGCCTTCTGAGTCAACCGGCCCATGTTACAACCGATTGATCCCACACTGCCAAATTCCTCAAATGAGCTGAGTGAGCCCTTTCTCTCAGAGCTGCCGGAGTTTCCCAGCCTTGGAACCTTTGCTGCTTTAATTCTTTGGCTTGTTCTTGGCTGCATCAATCACCTATGGTCTAGACGCTCAATAGTTTGGCGGGCACATACTTTGAATCCCAGAACCCCAATAGCAGAGGCAGATGGATCTGAGTTCTAGGCTAGCCGGGTCCAGTTCTAGGCTAGCACTAGTTCCAGGCCATCCACAACCAGATAATAAAACCCCATCTCAAAGTGTGTGTGCCTGTGTGTGTCTGTCTCTCTGTGTGTGTCTGTGTGTGTATATGCCTGTGTGTCTGTTGTGTCTGTTGTGTGTGTGTGTGTGTGTGTGTGTGTGTGTCTGTGTGTGTGTCTATGTTGAGGGGAGTATAGAAGACCTGGTGACAGAACTAACTAGGTTTGTGTAAGCACCCTGTGATACCTGTACAAGGCTGAAATCTTCTAGGGACAAATTTCTCAGAACATTCTGCTGACACATGACTGTGCTTGGGCAAGAAAGACTTAATCCGTGGTTCTAGCACTTTGCCATGAGCTTCCTGTGCCTCTGGTTCCCAGTTCCTCCTCTGTGCACTGGGATGCCAATGTCCACTTCCCTTCAGTTATCCTCTCCATTTCCTATGCACAACTTTCCATCTTCCTGCCCATGCTGTGTCTGTGCCCCATGTTCAGCCCTAAATGCTCAATACCTCCTTCTCCTCCTGGACATGCTAATCGGCACACAAGGCTTCACTTGCAACTGTGCTTCAGGTTGGTTCAAACCAGAGGCTGTTCTTTTATGCTGTCTAGCTTATACCACTATCAGCATCTTCCCACCTCCAGCTTCTACACTCACAAACCCTTCTTTGGGGACTAGGTTTAGGGAACTTGAATGATACAGTCATGAGGTCAGATACATTACTTAAAAGGTCATGATCGGGCTGGAGAGATGGCTCAGAGGTTAAGAGCACGGACTGCTCTTCCAAAGGTCCTGAGTTCAATTCCCAACAACCACATGGTGGCTCACAACCATCTGTAATGGGATCTGATGCCCTCTTCTGATGTGTCTGAAAACAGCTACAGTGTACTCATATACATAAAATAAATAAATAAATCTTAAAAAAAAAAAGGTCATGATCAACATTGGAAGGAGAAGCTAAAGCAAAAGGAGTCCCATAGTCCAAGATTAGCTAGGCAGTGCAGTAAACTCCAGGCCAGCCTGAACTCCAGAAAAAAGTTCTGGAATTCAGGTGGATCTCTGTGAGCACCAGACCTCATCTACATAGTGAGTTCGAGGACAGCCAGAGCTATATAGTGAGATCATATCTCAGCATGGAAAAAAAAGAGGATGTGGGGGAGGGGAGTGTCCCTGTAAGAGTCTCAGTGTGGACTGCTGAAACCGGGTAGAGCACCTAAGTGCTTGCTAAAGGGCAAAAGCTACTCACACAATAAAGACTCCTGATATTTCTGGCTCCCCAGAAATAGAACATAACTGGATCAGAATAACCAGGTGATCTGCTCCTACCCACGCCAGGAAAGGCTCCATAATCTGCCTCTATAGAAGATGGTGTCTCTAAGGCTCTGAACACTGTATAACCTGTGAACTGAAAGGGCTGACAAGGTCTCTTACAGGGCAAACCTGGGCCCATGTTCTCTAACAATAGCCCCACCCACTGAAGATTTCTGATTCTGAAGTGAGACCTTCCCGCATGTTTGTGAACTTCCTCCTTGTGTCTGCTGCTCACTGGCTGGACTAACTGATGATCCCTTCTCTGTGTAGCCCCAGCTGTCCTGGAACTCACTCAGTAGATCAGGGTGGTCTCAAACTCAGAAATCCACCTGCTGCTGCCTCCGAAGTTCTGGGATTCAAGGTGTGTGCCACCACTGCCCAGCTGATGATCCCTTCTGTAGGGCTCTCAATACTCATAAGGAATTTATCATTTAACCTGGTGTTCAACTTCTTTAGCCAACACAAAAGTATTGGATTCTCTGAATTATCAGGCACTGGAAGATCATTTCTTCATCAAAAGACAAAGAACTGAGGCTGTCTAAATGACCAGCGAGGGAGGGAGGGAGGGAGGGAGGGAGGGAGGGAGGGGCTCAGAACCATCCTGTACAGGTCACATGAACGCATCCTTAGTGCTCTTTATTTAAAGTTGCAAGACCGGCTGGGTACCATGGAGGATTTCAACTAGTTGTCTGACCTGAAGGTGCTTATTATAATCTGGCCAAGCAGAAGACAAGCTGAAAATACATAAATAATAAAACATTCTAACACTCTGTGGTCATTAAAGGAGTTTAGAGAAGATGGCTGCCCAGAGAGGGTTGGAGCTTGGCCTGTCCACAGGAGAGGGCTTTCTTTGGGAAGAAAAAAATAATTAAACCTAAGATAAGAAGCCAGCAACCTTCCCTGCCCAGTGATCCAAACAGGTACCTTGCTATGAAGGCGGAAGCCCAGGCACCCTGAACTAGGTGGTCTCACCTCAGCCACTTGAGGGTACCAGTACAGGTATGACCATCTGGGCAAAATGAAGACTCCCCCTTTTATTTCCCATAGTTTTATACCAATGGAACATGGCATTAATTTTTTTCACATGTATTCAATGTATTTTGTGAATGTGTATACATATGGAGGTCAGAGGACAATTTCCAGAAACCAGTTCCCTCCTTCCCACTCTATAGGTGGTGGGGACAAAAATCAGACTTGGCAGCAGGTACCTTTAGCTGCTGGGCCATCTTATAACCCCTGAGAACTATGAAGGTAGTTACTATCTACATTTTGTGGGTGAGGAAAGGCCTGGGGCCTGGGTCACTCTTAGACCCCAAAGAGGCTTTGGTCCCTTTTAGCCATCTATCTGTATATTGGTTCTGTATATTGGTATTGTGTATGCTTCCAAACACTGGGCTTTCTTATCACTTCTTTACCCAGCTTCCATCGCTGGTGGGGTTGGACAATGTGTGTGATATCTAACAGAGGGGCCGTCAATCTGAAAGCACAGCCTGTTAATTTCTAAACAAGGACCGGCTGGTTGGACCAAGGAGTGTGTGCCTCTGTACCGACTGTAGCACTTTCATGTCGCTGAGCCAGGACAGTAAGCCCTGGTGTTTTACATGTCAGTGACAGAGCCTCTGATTAGGTCCAGCAAGGGGATCAATTAGCATCATGGAAACACAAGAGCAAATTTCAGAAGAAGGGTCAGCCTTGTACAAGCCCTAGCATTCGCCGTCAGCCATCTGCCGGGCAGGAAGTGCTCCTCAGATCTATTTTTAATCATCTTCCCTAGGCTCGGGCTCCTGGGAGAATGCAGAGGCTGGGGTTATTCTGAGACAAACATTTAATTGCCACCTTTCCATACACATTTGAAAACAGTCTCTAGATACTCAGACATGGAGGCCCAGTTCTTGGATTCTGTCATTCTGGCCTGGACCCACAAGGTCATTCTTTGATAGCCATGGGTGAAGAATTAGTCCCTGGGAAAAGTCTGACTGGGTTACAACTCTACTAGGTAACTTGGTGATCTTGTCCTAGGAGTACACGGCTATTCTCTAAAGTAGGCCT
This sequence comes from Montemys delectorum, assembly GCA_019843815.1. Classification (NCBI taxonomy): domain Eukaryota; kingdom Metazoa; phylum Chordata; class Mammalia; order Rodentia; family Muridae; genus Montemys; species Montemys delectorum. The sequence goes on along the minus strand of JADRCD010224847.1, from coordinate 1,292 downwards.
ACTATGTGACTTGTGCAATCTCCTCATTGCTGTCTTTCTTTACACACATTTGTCTCATTAGAAAGGTACATGAAAACCTGTACAGCCAGGCAGGGCTGGGTACATGGGGGAAGGGTAGAGGAAGAGAAGAGGTTTCATCTCTGCCCCCAGGGACTCAGGCTCTACTGCAGCAGGCCTATCTAACATCTGTCTACTGGCTTCTTCCTCCTGTTCCAGCCACACGGGTGTCTCAGTTCAGTCCGGCCTAAGGAACTGGACAGCGAATCCGGCATGAATCCGGCATGACCAGGGCAGATTTTACAGAGACGGAGTCTGGTTCAGGAAACCCCGGTTCGAAAACCATAACTCAGAGTTGCCTTGTCTCTCTCGACCCCAATTTCCACCCTGAGGTAAAGCTTCAGCACATACACAAGTGGGCCCCTGCCAAGCCAGGTTCCACCTGCCAGCAGAGGCCTGGGGCTAGGCTGTGAGTCACTACCACCCTGTCCAACACAGCACTGTAGGGGCTTCAGGACACTGTGCCCACTGACAAAGAGGTCTATGGGGAGTAGAGGGAGGGGTAGCCACCTCTCCACCCTTCCTCTTCCCTCCTCTCAGGAGCTTATCAGTGAGCAGCAAGTAGGAAAGGTAAGCCGCTGCCGCTGCCGCTGCCGAGAAAGAGCTTTTGGCCGGCTGCAGGACCTCGGCCTGAGGTGTGAAACAGGAGACAGGGCATTGGGGAAACAGCAGCACTGTCTGGACTGGAGCGCTGGGGAGGAAGGCAATGAATAGGTAGGCCTGTGCCTTACAGAAGCAGACACCCTTGGCTGGGTGCTGGAATCCTAACCCCTCAGTGATGGGGGAACTCTGCTCCGGTGAGCTGAAGTGTACATGTGGGGGCTGGGGGTGGGGCACAATCCAAAGGTCACTCCCCTGACCTAATTGGACCACAGTTAATTAGGGCTCCCAAGCCCTGCTGACTCTTCTTGTCTGGTTTCTGGAAAGAAGGGGGTTAATCAGCAAACAATTTAAGAAAGGTAGCTGTCTACCCCTGGAGAGGACCGTGGGTTCTCTCTCTAGCCTATCCTATGCCAAAAAACCCCCAAACAACAAAAAAACCCCAAAAAATCCTATTTAAAAAGGGGGAGATGGGCCAGGCAGTGGTGGCCCACATCTTTAATCCCAGCACTTGGGAGGCAGAGGCAGGCGGATTTCTGAGTTTGAGGCCAGCTTGGTTACAGAGTGAGTTCCAGCACAGCCAGGGCTACACTGAGAAACCCTAACTTGAAAAGCCAAAAAAAAAAGGGGGGGGG
>JADRCD010224846.1:0-30304 GCA_019843815.1 Montemys delectorum | reverse complement strand
TACACTATACTATGGTTTTCAGAACAGCTTATATATTTCAAAAGTGTTTATATACCCAAAAGAAACAGAGATCATTAACTAGGGAGGTTGCTTGTAAGAGAACAGCAAAGAGTGAGACTGAATGCTTTGCCTGACATTTGTTTCTCTTGTATCAAGTTTGAAGAAGAGGACTTTATAAGTTACTCGTTCTTTGAGATGAATGTTTTTCCAAATTATCACAGCTAATGAACTAAATTCTGATCCTCACCCACTGTCCGTGCCACCCTCCAAGCAGAACCATTGTTCATTGAAACAGTTGGTGAATGACTTTATGGATAGACCATCTTAATACCTACACCATTTCTTAAATGAATGTAACCTGTTCTCTGTGGGCTGAGAATAAAGTCACTCACTAAAGTCAAATAGCTTTGACCATAGCAGAAAGTCTGTATCCAAAAATCGAGCCTACAATTCATTTCTTGGCGCAGCAGAACTATCAACTCTCAGCTTAGCTACGATGGAGGTAAAATCCTTTGGTGATGTGAGGGTCTCTTCTATCTCTTGTATTCTGTTGGTGATGTTTGCATCTATGACTCCTGATTTCTTTCGTAGGTTTTGTATTGGCCAGGGTTGTCTCTCTTTCTGTTTTCTTTATTGTTTCTATTTCCATTTTTAGATTCTGGATGGTTTTGCTCATTTCCTTCATCTGTTTGATTGTGTTTTCCTGTAGTTCTTTAAGGGATTTCTGTGTTTCCTCTTGAAGGGCTTCTAGATGTTTACCTGTGGCCTCCTGTATTTCTTTGAGGGTGCTATTTATGTCTTTCTTAAAATCCTGTATCATCACCATGAGAAGTGATTTTATATCTGGATCTTGCTTTTCCAGTGTAATGGTGTGTCCAGGACTTGCTATGGTGGGAGAATTGGGCTCTGATGATGCCAAGTATCCTTGATTTGTGTTTATTTTCTTATACTTGCCCCCCGCCCCCCACCATCCAGTTATCTCTAGTGCTACCTGCCCTTGCTAAATCTGACTGAAGACTGTCCTTCCTGTGATCCTGGTTGTGTCAGAAATCCTCAGAGTCAAGCTGTGTCTGTGATTCTGTGATTCTGGGATCCTGTGATCCTGGGCTTGTTAAAGCACCTGGGAGTGGGGCTTCCTCTGTGTGTTATTTGACTGGCTATGGAGCTTGTGCCCAAGGTGGGCTCAGGACACCAGCCCAGACAGACTGGAAGGAACCCGAGTCACTAGTCTGGTGGAGTTCCTGTGTGCCTGGTCCTGCTGCTTCCAGTTACTCCTGGTGTTGGTACAGATGTTACTTCTTCCTCATCTCTGATCCTGAGCATGTCAGAGCGCCTGGGAGTGGAGCTTCCTCTGGGTATTGTGGGACTGGCTGCCAAAATTCTTTTCTTATGCTATGGATTCCATTTTACCTGAGTCAAGCTCCCTAGTAGGTAACGAGAATCTCTCTGGCTGCTGCGGTAGCAGTGTGGAGATGTCTTTCCATCCCCAAGGCTACTGCCATGACCACAGGCTTACAGGGACCACTTGGTTCCGAAACTATTTTCATTCTTAACACAGAACATCAATGACTTTTCACTCCTGGAAGACAGCACAGCATCAGCTCCAGACAGTCACACCCTGCTAAGTAGGGAGTAACTCAGCCAAGGCCTCAGATCTGCTCAGGAGCTGATCTCCTCCCGACAGTATAAGACATAATGCTATAATTTAGATGTAATTCCAGGACAGCTATCATTATTCCCACATTTCAGTTATACTCTTATCATTTATATCATTTATGTAACCTAGGTAGAGTTTTAGTGTTTGTATGTAAAATAATATATAGAGAGCACCATGAAATTTTCATTGCTTTGTGGAAAAGTTAGATAGCATATAATATAATGCATCAATTGTAGCATAGTGACAGGCTATCAGTCTGGCATTTCAAGGTGGAGATAGGAAAACTGCACATTATAGGACAGCTGGATTTACATAGCAAGATTACCTCAAAAATGAAGAAAGAAAATCAAGAAAAGGATAGTTATATGCATTTTTAAAAACAATCTTTGTTTTTATTGAGCTGTTTAGAGAAGTCATCTGCTTTCTTGAATTAATGACTTTATTTTTACTAACACATATTGTACACAGTAGTGAGGCTCTGTGTGACATTGCACTGTGCACGTGCCTTGGGATTTGAGTACACTCCTGACCTTAGCAGCTACTTTAATCTGGAGGGGCAGCACATCTGATGCATCTGCTCCTACAAAAGATGGAACTTAAGAGGCTCTGAAAAAAATCTCCATTGGGCAGGAATTATTCATACTATCTTCTTAATCATGTGCCCTCTTCCTCACATAATCCACTGGCTTTGGAAGTGGACTAAGAAATGCCATCTCTTTCCAAATTCTGCATGACTTCTTCTTGTTGCATGTTGGACCTTCTATAGAGACCTTCATATGGAATAACAATGTAGGGTGGGGGTAGAAGCCTTGGATAATGCTCACAAACAAAATAATGTAAACCACAGTCTAGAAACTATCTTTCTGTCATCTCCGGTTTGCCTCCTACTTTTGAAAGTAAAAATTCATTGCACTAGTCACACTCCTCCCTTTACACAATAGTCACAATGTTTCCAAAGACATAAGTATCAACTAGGGCTCTAAGAAAGATTTTTTAGCAACTTACCTAAACTACATTAAGTAAAGTTAAAGTTAACCAAAACTACAGAAGCTGCATTCATTTTAAGACTTAGAATGGGAATAGAGTTAAAAATAAAATGTTTGTCTCTGCAGCACTTGAATCTTCACCCTTCAGTTGCTGGAGCAGGGCTCCCCTCTCAGGATATCAATCTTTGTGGATTTAAGACTGGGCTTCCTAGCCAGCCGTGAATGATGAGAGCCTGGAACACCAGCTCTAAGGAGGCAGAGAGAAGAAGATGCCTGGGACTTCCTGGCCAGCCACCTACCTTGCTTGAGGAGCTGTGGGCCACTGAGAGAATTTGTTTATCTTTTCAAAACAAAGAAAGAGAAAGTGAATATATAAGTAGCAGGAGAAGAGGAATATCCTGTGGGTCACACATATGCACTACACACAAACACACACACACACACACACACACACACACACACACACAAAGAAAGAAAGAGAGAGACAAAGACAGCGAGACAGAGAGAGCTGTGTTTCCTTAAATATTATTTTTAAGATCTTATTTTTAAGTCTTATTTCCTTTTAGATACTGTGGGAAAATCTGTACATTCAGGTATATTCTTGCCCTAATCCCTGGACCCCAGGAACAAGGACATTTCATTAGAAACTGTGAGCATCTGACACAAGACTAGGAGGCATTTCTCACTGAGTCCAAAGTCTAAATTGCCATTTCACAGAGCACCTCCGCCATACCCTAAGGAACTTGTTCCCGTTCTGCAAAATTAGAATGGAGCCAGAAGTTCCATGGGCCACACTCCGTCCTCCTATGGGAACGATCTCTTGAGATTAAAATGGATTTGATGGGCAATGAGAGAAGCCTGGCAGCCTGACAAGTACTAGAGATAAGAGCTCTGGGACAGAAGCCAGGAGAGCAGAGCCTCATCCCACCCTATCCCTGGTGAGCTGCATGGTTCTGGGAAGGCTTCTAAACCTCTGCTTATCTTCTACTGTTTCTCATCTGGAATTGCAAAACCCATCCTATCTATCTCATACAAATCACCAAGAGCATGAATGGAATGAAAATAGGATTGCCTCAATGCAGTGAGTGGGAATACTCTAGTGTTTACAATGGGACCAACCATTTGATTTGAGAAATAGGTTGATAGGAATCAGGGAGGTTCAAGAGACCAAACATGCTGGAGCATCCAGAAACCTTGGCAGGAGAGGGATAAACTTGAATATGCCTCACACAGGGTCAAGGAAGCAGGCCAAGATACAGCCTGTTCCTTTGAGGAAAGCCAAGCCATCTCCAGTTATGTGAATATAGGCAGAGGTACTGTTATAGTGCCTCTCCATTGCCACCAATCACCTAGGAGATATGCCTTTGCTTGTGTCTGTGAAATTGTTTTCAAAGAGGTTTAAATGAAGAGCAAAGACTCAGCTTGAATGTGGGCAGCACTGTCCCATAGGCTGGAGCTTTAGAGTGAGCGGAGCACTATGAGAGACTGTACCTGTGAACCAAAAGTTGAAATTACCTCTTCCTCCTTCAAGATTCTGCCCTTGTCCTATAGATGCTCACAGCATGAGAAGAGGAACCAGTAATCTTAAAGCAAGTCCTTCCCATGAGCCACCTCTTAGGTGACCCTAGGAGAGAAAGACTTGGATTCACAGAGGGATTCACTCAGCATTGGGGCTTCTAAAGTAAGGACCTTGACCTTCTGGGACAGGTTGTGGCTCAGGATTCAGGCAGAGATGATGCTCATGCAGACTCAGAACACTATGGAACAGAAGACAAGACCACTACAAGTATGAAAGAGAGAAAGAGAAGCTGTGAAGTGATCCATACCTACCTGAGGCTGTGCAGCAGCAAAGCCAGCTCTACCTCCCCGTCACTAGAGGCAGCTGACTTGTTCCTGCCTTCATCAGGACTGCTTGAGATGCTCTGGGTAAGAGAAGCTTTCCCTGAAAGCCCTTTACCCCAAACACTACCACTTCACTGGCTGACCCTTCTGCGAGAATCATCACATTCTGAACCTTTCTTTTTGTCAGAAACACTGGACTACTTAGAAGAGCTTCCCAGGGCAAGGGACACTGTGAGGAAGACCGAATGGGAACTTAGAACTGTCGTCATTGCTTTCATATGAATTTGCTTCATTGGATCATCTCCCTTTACCAACACCGCCCTGAGAATGTACAGCAGAGAACATGCAGTATATAAAATGATAATTATAAAATAAAAATCTAATGATGATGAACTCATCCCTCCTTATTCTGTGACTTCTCCTTGTACAAAAGGCCACTAAAGAAACAGGTGAATGAGTATGGCCTACCACAGCCTTCAGTGCACTCGTAGGAAGGGGGACAGGCCCAGTGCAGAGGGAGAAGTGACTCCCAGAGAGGCAGCTAATTGCAGTTCCTCAGGATGGAGGAAACAGCTTTCTTCCAAGCTGCATGTAGGCATCCTGTGCGTTCAAAAATACAAGGGAAGCAAAATTGCCACAGGCCCTGTTGAATAGTTCAGGCCAGCTGCTCTGTGCACAAGGAGGAAAAGCACAGAGGAAACCTGGTTCTTACAAAGTCCCTCTGCAGAGAGCTTGGACGAGAGAGGAGGTTGCTTTCTTTCCCACCACCTGGAGTTCCCCAGCAAAGTAGGCTCAGTCTGTCCGAAGGTCAGAGCAGCCAGAAAGCAGCCAACCGCTTTCAAAGACTGCCTCGTTTTCAATGAAAGTTTCCAAGTGATAATAACATCTCTCAGTATTGAAACTTCGAGAACAAATTTGCAGCTCCCCAGTGATGGATAAAACACCATTGGAAAGTGTGGCTGTCCCCTGCACAGGCCAGCTCAGGGAGAGGGAAATGGATCACACTCACAGAGAAGACAAATTACACATAGGCATCCCAAGATGAATTGCAATCATAACCTGGGAAAACCATCGCAGGGTTTCTGTTATCTGCAGACAGTGTGCTGAGCTCATTTTCTCTTGAAAGACAATGCACTGTGTTAAACTGGCTTCACTAGCTCAATTGGAGGGAAAAAATGCCTGTGCGATTTGTATGGGGATTATAAATGTAACTAATACAATTTGTAAAAGGCCAACGCCATTTTGCAGACTTCAGCCCCATAGAGGACTGAGGAATCACATGTTGGAGACCATTCTTTTGTCTGTGATACCAATGTCCAATATTGCCCCACCCTTCCTGCAGGCCTTTTTCATTTTACAATCTGAAACTAGACTTGCACTGCCTTTTCCTCCAGGATCTGTGACACTATCTCCTCACTTTGGACATTTCCATGAAAACCAAAGAATCCTTTGTTTACAGCAGAAAGATGGAATGATGAGGATAAGATTTCACATTGTACTTCACCTGTCTTAAAAAAATGCATGTGCATATATGCATGTGTACCAAGGGTATACTTCTATATTCTGTCAGACAGAGTATCTCACTGACTTGAGCTTTGCTGATTAGTCTAGACTGCCTAGCCAGTAAGGTCCAGGAATCCACCTGTCTCCACATTCCCCATGCTGAGATTATGTGCACACATCACTATTACTGACATTTTTACATGGGTTTGGGGGAGTTAACACACTTTATTGGCTAATTTTATGTCAATTTGACACAAGCTAGAGTTACTGGAAAGGAAAAAAAACCTCAATCAAGAAATTTCCTCCATAATATCAGACTGTATGCATGCCTCTGGGACACTTTCTTAACTAGTAATTGATCAGGGACAGTCCAGTCCATTGTGGGTAGTGCCAACCCTGGGATGGTGGATCTGAATTTTACAAGAAAGAAGGCAGAACAAACATGATAAGCAAGCCAGTAAGCAGAACTTCCCCATAGCCCTTTATGTCAACTCCTGTCATCAGGTTGCTGCCCTGGTTGAGTTCTTGTCCTGATTTCTGATGGTGAACAGTGATTTGGAAGAATACACCAAATAAAGCCTTCATCCACAAGCTGCTTGGGTTATAGTGCTTCATTACAGCAATAGAAAGTCAAACTAAGATGTGATTCTTGAGCTTGTGTGGAAAGCACTTTACAGAGTGGGCATTTCCCAGCCATCCTGTGTGTGTGTGTGTGTGTGTGTGTGTGTGTGTGTGTGTGTGTGTGCGTGTGAGATAAGACATTGGGTTTTAAGAATATGCATCTTAGCAGCAATTATCTGTGATTTCAAAGTGAGAAAACTGTAAGTAGAGATTTCATGTTTGGGAAATGAAAGAGATAAGGTTCCTTGTTCAGAGTGACCTCTGAAGATGCTTACTCAACCACTGTGCTCTGCTGTGGTTGTGTGGATTTTACATGATAAAAACGGGTGTCTGTACTCTGTAAAGTGAGGGCATCAGGATGATCTAATGTATAGTTCAAGTCAAGAACATAGCTTTCTGGCCCCACCAAATGTGAGCCTTGTAAGCTCAAGTTTAGGTCTCCAAATCCCATATTTTAAAAAATTCTTGGCACAGTTGAACAAACCTCTGCACCCCAGCACCTGATGATGTTGATTAATAAAGACAAAGCACTGGAATGGAATTGAGACATGAAAAGGAGAAAGAGAAAAAGACATTTGACCATAAGGAGGAGCTTGGGGGTTTTATCATTTGTTTCTTAACAAGGAACTGATAAAAGCTTGGATTTTGTTGGCTGGTAGGGATATTATGAGATAATGTGAGGGACCTAGAAAATTTTGAGATGTTTTTCTTTCTAAAGCCAGAGAGAACAGAGATACTACCATGGGTCCTATGGAAAAGCACAAAAGACCACCACATACTTCAGACAGCCTCTGTTGTCAGGCTAGGGCCCTCTTACGTAGTGGATTCTAGGATGCATTCAGACTTCTTTCAATAAGTGCTTCAGTAGAAGCACAGACATTAGTTAGCAGAAGTCAATCCAGAAGGAAGATCCTCCCCTGAGTATTGGCTTAGAAGGACTTATATTCTGTATCTAAAGTTTTTAGAACCAGAGAGGGAATTTCCCCACCTTCTCCCAAAGAAAGAACTCAGTGGTAGACCACATAGACGTTTTTGTTATTGTAGTTGTTTTAAGATTTTCTTTATTTATGTGTGTATCTTTGTGGGGCCATATGCATGTGAGTGCAAGTACCCTTGGAAACCGGAAGATGCTGGAAGATGGTGCCAGATCTCAAGCAGCTGGAGTTACAGTTAGTTGTGAGTCCCCAACACAGGTGCTGGGAAACAAACTTGGTCCTCTGAAAGACCAGCAAGTACTCTCAACTGAGAGGCCATCTCTCCAGCCCCTATGAAGACAGGTTTTGGGAGTCTACTAAAGTTAAGTGTTGAGAGGACTGAGTCTTTAAGAGAGATTGGTGCAGTTCCTTTCAACCGGGACTCGAAGGAAAACAAGATGAATCAGATAAGGTGGGGTGGCAAAGCAATGAGGAGCAGTAGTCTAGTAAAGTCTGCAGCTGGTCCACTAAAAGAGGAGCAGTCTAGTAAAGTTGAAAATAAACCTCACATCCCTACATCTAATCCCAGAACTCAGTGGAGATTCTCACTTCCCCACTTAGAAAGGGACTTTTTGTAGAAGTGAATAAGGTTTAGATGTGTTAATTCAGACTCCTGTGATGAATATCTGATTGTCAGCTTGTAGGGAGAAGCACCCACACAGATAGCACAGGACACTTCTGGGTGTGCTTGTGGTGGTACATAAGACCACAAGAGCAGTGAGCTAATGGTTTAATCCACCAATTAACTTACATCTTTAATAAGCTATCAGAAGGCTTCACTGGAGGAAGCCAGCCTCAGGAAGTGTGTCTCTAGAAATTATATGATGTCATGATGTTCTACCTAAGTTCATGAAGCCAAGTGGCCACAGACTGACCCCTCTGAAGCAAGGAGGCAAAATGAATCTTTTTTCCTTTAAGTTGATTATTTAGTCACAGTGGTGATAAATAAAAACATAGATTTTTCTTAAAAGTTGAAACATTTAAAAATTTTTATTCTTTGAGAATTTAATATATGTATACAACAAACTATGACCATATTAATCCCTTATTTTTCCCCTATGTCATAGTTGGGGTTTTACTGCTGTGAACAAACACCATGACCAAGGCAACTCTTATAAGAACAACATTTAATTGGGACTGGCTTACAGGTTCAGAGGTTCAGTCCATTATCATCAAGGCAGAAGCATGGCAGCATCCAGGCAGGCATGGTGCAGGAGCTGAGAGTTCTACATCTTCATCTAAAGTCTGCTAGGAGAAAACTGGCTTCCAGACAGCTAGGATGAGGGTCTTAAAGCCTATGCCCACAATGACATACCTACTCCAACAAAGCCACACCTACTCCTACAAGGCCAACCTCCAAATAGTGCCACTCCATGGGCCAAGCATATTTAAACCACAATACCCTCCAATTCTCTCTGGATACCCTCATATATCCCCCTCCAAGTCTCACCTCTCTCTCTCTTTTTTTAAGATATCCGACTGCACTCAGCTGGTAGTCCCTATATGTTTGTAGAGCCATCCACTGGAGCATGGACACCCTAAAATGACTACAACCTCAAAGAAAGATTACTTCCTTTCCACCAACCGCCATCAATTACCAATATCTACTAAACTCCATGAGCCCCTTTGTCATTTGAGCTGGAATTTTTGATCATTTTTTTTTTTTTAATATTTGAGTCTTATGCAGCAAATTACAAACTGTAGCCGCTAAGAATTAGTGAATGCAATGACCATATCATAGAGCATTCCACAGCTCTTCTCCCCATCTTCCAGCTCTTACATCCTTTCTTCCTCCTCTTACATGATATTTCTTGGGCCTGAGGCAGGAAGGAGGCTCATAAAAAATGTCCCATTTACGAGTAAGCATTCATCGTCACTTATACTCATCTCTCTGGCCAGTTATAAACCTCTGCATTAACCACTGCCGCTGAGCAAAGATGGTTCTCTGGCCAAGGTTGTGAGCAGCCCAAGTTTGTGGATATAAACATAAATCTTTAGAAGGCAGTTTAACAATGTGACCATTCAGCAAAACAAGAATACTAGATGCTCCCCTCCATCAAAGGCCTACAGTCTCCCTATCCATGAGCTGTTGACCATATTTAAAGCAAGTGACATGAATTCTCTACTGTGGAGCAGACCACACATCAAATTAGAAAGTAGTTGGTTACCCCACAACTGCCATGCCACTATTGCACCAGTGGGCATATGTGTATTGTTTATTGCTGGATTCACAGCACCAAAGTTCCCGTTAAAATATAAACAAGCCTTGGAATAAGACCCGAATTCCCATAAACAGCATCGGCATTTAACTTGTCATGTGACAAGAGTCCTCTAATGGGCTATAAAAGGAAGCTAAGATGCAACCCCCCAGGTAGAGCTCCAGGCTTGTTCAGTATTAAACTGTTCTTGCTATGTAACTAGTTTCTCTGTATACTGAATGTTCTTTTTAAACACCATCTTTTTCTTTTCAAATCTTCCCTTTCTGTTGTTATTTTAAATTATAGTCCAGAATTTTATCAGTGGTGGGAATTTAACTCATAACTTTACACATACTAGACAAGGGGTCTACAACTAAGCTACACGCTGCATGCCTTGCTTCTTATTTTTCCTGTCTTAAATTTAACAGTTGCATAAGTTGAATGAAAAAAAAAATCAAAGTAACTTTCAAAAACTCTGATGACTTGGTAGCACCAGGATTTACTGCTGGGTTGTAAAGTGCCTGAAGCTAGAATAAAACATAAACCTCAACTCTTGTAGTTTTATGTTTGAGTTTGTGTTAATTAGCCACATGTCTACATCATGGCTGTGCCATCGTCTTCCCTTCTCAGAAGTTTCCTTTTTCTTTGCGTGTGTGTCTGTGTGTGTAGAGTTCTCATGTGTGCAAGTGCATGTGTGTTTGTGGGTCCATGTACACATGTGTGTGAATATGGGTAGAGATTAGAGAACACTCTCTGGTGTCATTCTTCAGGAGCCATGGACCTTGTTTTTTAAAGCAGCATCTCTCAGTGGCCTCTGGCTCACCAAATAAATCAAGACAGTTGGCCAGGAGTCCTCCTTTTTTGACCCATTCAGGGCTGGAATGACTGGAGTATGTTACTGCTCTCTTTTCTTCTTGTTTGTTTCAGAGGGATTCTGGAGCTTGAGCTCAGCTCCTCTTGCTTGCAAGACAGACACTTTATTGATTGAACGATCTGTCTAGTCTACACCTTCTCTATATTTATTTTTCTAGTACTTTCTAGAACTTTTTTTAAAGCATTGTGACTGGTTTATCCTTGTGCTTCTGGTATCATAAGCACACATTCTTATCACTTCAGATATGAAGTGAGTCTCTAATGTCAGACAGTTCCAGTGCATCTTGATAGTCTGAGTTGCCAAAAAAAGACAAAATTAGTGTGTGTGTCTGTCTGTGTGTGTGTGTGTGTGTGTGTGTGTGTGTGAGATAGATGGCTTCAACTTACTACTAAATGGTCCTCTAAGTGCCTCCCAAATGCAGATGGAGGGAGAGAAAGCTAATGTGCTAAAATATTAATGATAGGTGAGTCAAGCTAAGTATATATAATGAATGAAGACTCCTAGGTACAATAGTGCTTATTGTGGACTGAAATCAGGAAGCAAGTCTGAGTCGCTGGAGCAGCAGGGGCCAGCAAGCTACAGCAGCAGATGAGCTACCTCATGTGGTCAGGGAGGCTAAGAAGCCCCACAATTCCTGCAGTGTTGTTTGCCTTGGAGTGGACAGCAAGGGGCCTGAGAATCAGGGGTGCCAAGGGCAGGTGAAGAACAGTGTCTCAGCAGTCAGCCAGGGAAAAGACAAATGAGCCAATTCAAATGCTAATCTCTTCTGGAAAGATTCTGGAAGAAGAACACTCAGAAATAATGCTCAATGAACTGTTAGGATAACCTATGGGCACACAGCTTGATGTGTGTCAACTGTTACATGAGCTTTAAGGGCTTCTAGTTCAGCCCAGGCCTCCACATAGGTTTCCTTCTTCCTTCTGCCCATGGCTCCCACACTTGCTGGAGCCCCCTCTGCCTGGTGAGCAAATAGTCTTGAGTTCCCATTCCTGCAAGGCACAGTCATCTGAAGGACACACTTTAGATAGACACTCCTGTGTATCTTGGGTGGACATAGGAGAAGAGGGCCCCTCTCATGATTCCTCCACACTAGCATGATCTGCTCTGCTGCCCTTGGGCTGACCTCCTCAAAAAGTCATCTGTGAAAAAGCCCTGCCTCAAGCTATGCTACCAGGGAAACCCAGGCTAAGCATGTTGGGAGATTTTCACAAGCCTTGTCTTCAGCAAAGCGGGCTCTAGTCTGCTCCAGTCACTGTTAGAAACAAATCACACCCTAGTGCTACCTCTAGCTCCCACTCCTTCAGGATGGAGGCACTGGACAAGTCCCTGCACTGGACAAGTCCCTGCACTGGACAAGTCCTTGCACTGGACAAGTCCCTGCTCTGGACAAGTCCCTGCATTGGACAAGTCCCTGCACTGGACAAGTCCCTGCTCTGGACAAGTCCCTGCACTGGACAAGTCCCTGCTCTGGACAAGTCCCTGTAGTTCCCACCCTTTCATGCTGGGATGCTTAATCTTCATAGCCAAGTTGACCAGATTTAGAGTCAATGAAGTAATTGAAGCATGTTTCTGGGTGTGTCAGATGGCATTTCCAGAGAGCATTAAGCCAGGGGGAAGGAGTGAATCTGAATGGGCACCGACCCAAGGGCTGGAGCCTGAGAAGGAAAAAGAGAAACAGGTAATGTGAGCACTTGCATTGCCCTGGCTGTGAGTGAGGAGAGCTGTTCTGCTCCACCGTGCCCTCAACATGGGCTGGAGCCTTAAAACTAGTGAGGCAAAATGGCTCAATCCTTCCTCTGGCTCTGCTGGGGACCTGGCTATAGCTCCACAGAAGCAACTGCACATTCATTCACACGTGGTCTTGAGTTATGCTCCTTCATTACCTTGTTCACAAAGTCTACCTCTCTGTGATCCACTCATTCAGATTTATCCACCCATTCACCAATTTTAATTAAGTTATCTCTTCTTTCTTATATATTGTCCTTTGTCCATTGGTTTTACCCAGTCAGTATTCCTGCTAATGATACTAGTTGACTCTGTTTTATTGATTTAAAGTTTCATTCACTTTTTATGCCTTATGTGTCAGTCATTTTTACTTTTTCCTTATTCTAAATTCTTTCTTTCTTCTTCTGTCTCCCGTATTTCTTCAATAACCTTTTACTATGCCTCAACTGAAATACTAGCCAGTAACATATGGTTGTTCTTGCTGGAAGGAAATGTTGCTTTACTTCACGACTTAGTGTCTCTGTGGGTTCTGAGAGGCTATAAGTGAATAACCGAGGTGGAGCAACTTTCAACAATTTATTCTGGCTTATGGGTCTGGAGGTGAGAAATGCTGCATCTGTGGAGGCCTGCCTTTCTACATCATAATGGGACAGAAGGCATCACACAGTGATCCTGAGTGTGAGGGCAAGAAAAGACTGAGCTGCCTTTATAACACACCCTCACAATAGGCGACTCCTTAGACCCATCCTTCCTCCGTGCACAGGGTTCTTCTTACCAGCTTTTAAAGCCCACCTCTCAACACTGCTATCTCTACTGGAAGTTAAGTTTCCAGGAAAAGAATGTCTGAGACAATATTCCAACCAAAACAATGAGCAATCCCTTCTGAGAATCAAATACATTTAAAAGAAGGTGATGGTATGTCTCCCTCATGGTTCCAAATTCATATAGCATCATGTGTATTTTTATTTCATTTTATTATTTTCAAAACGTTTTCAGACAGTGCCTCATACATCCCAGTCTAGTTTCAAATACTTTGTGTAAACAAAGATGACTTTAAACTTATGTTCCTCCTGTTTACGTGTTCCAAATCCTGGAACTGAGCATTTATACCACCATGCCCAGTACATGTGGATCCGGGATGGGACTCGGGGCCTTATTCATGCTGCCCAGCACGCTGTCATCTGAGGTGGATTTTGTATTTTTAAGAGCTTGACTCTTTTAATTTGTTTTTTTTTTTTTTTATGAGAGCCATAAGAAGTCTTATTGGAGCCATTGAAAAAAATTAAATAATTTCTGCTGATTCTTAGCCTTATGAAGGTGATTCAATAGCTTTATGGAAAGTGATACTCATATCACCTAAATGCAAGTCCTCAAGCCACTTAGCACTCCACTGGGGATGCAATCCAGAATGTGTCTGCAACATTCTTTGATAATGAGAAAATGTCATTATCAAAAGCATCTATTAAATAATTTTCCTGAGAAAAGTGTGTGATTTTTAAAACATTCCTGTGAGCATACACTTATGACTAGTTATGTTTCTATATATGATACAGTGATAAAAATCAAGCTTTCTCAAAGATGAGCCAAACCCAACATTTTTCCTACATCAAATGTTGAGAATCAGGAGTATTAGGTATTAAGGGTGCTTTTGGCTTGCATGCTTTATGGATCACTGAGAATTGAACCCATAGTCTCACACATGCTCCACAATTCCCACCACTGAGCTCGAGAATGTTCTTTATCCAAATAATTAATATACTGAGAGTTGAAAGTTTGAAGAAGTTGCCAGCTCACATTCTCCATTTTTGTTGAAGCTGTTACACTCACACAAATATAGTCTGTAATGTTTATAAATGAAGTACAAGGCACATTCTCAACATGCATGCTTATTGTATGTGTGTGTGTGTGTGTGTGTGTTTCTAATCCTACTTTAAATATAAGCCTTTTTATGTTGCCTAGCCTGTACCCCAAACTCCTGAGTTCAAGCAATCCTCCTGCCTTAAGCTTCCTAGGACCTTTGTAGCACTACACCTTGTTTAAAATTTTAAAACTGGGTTGTAGAGATGGTTCTGTGGTTAAAATCGCTTGCCGTATTTTATAGCTCTTGTGGTTAAAAGCTCTAGTAGACAACTGTGTTCAGATTCTAGCATCTCCATGGTTGTTCACAACCATCCTTAACTACAGTTCCAAGAGATCCAACACCCTTTTCTGATCTCTGTGGACATATATAGGCAAAACACTCATACACATAAAACTTAAAAATCTTAAAAAAGTAATTTTTAAAACTGAAATTATAAAAACTAACTTATCATTAACTTTTTGTTATATACGTACAAATAGTTGCATAGATCTAAGTTTTCAGTTTACTTAATTCTTTATTTTTTATTGGATCTCTTCTTAATTTACATTTCACATGCTATCCCTTTTCCCGGTTTCCCTCCCTCCAGGAAACACACTATCACATCCTCCCTCCCCCTGCTTCTATGAGGATGTTCTTCTACCCACCCACCCACTCCCACCTCCCCACCCTGAATTCCCCTACGCTGGGGCATCTTTACAGGACCAAGGACCTTTTCCTTCCATTGATGCATGACCAGGCCATCCTCTGCTATAGTCATGTGTAGTCCTTTGTTGGTGGCTTAGCTTACTCAGTTCTTATAATATTATAACATCCTTGCCATCACTGGGTTAGGGAAAAACATCACTACGGGTTCCCTTTCTGTCTAGGCATAGGTCCCTCTGCTCCTTTCCAGGCTTCCAAACTCAACATTATGGTTATGCAATTTCTCTGTCTTTTATGTGTGCACTCACCTTTCATATCTGTGGGTTCTGTATCCACAAATTCAATCAACCACAGATCACAAACGTCTTGAAGAAAAATTGTGTCTGTATTGAACATGTGCAGGCTTTTATCTTTTCATTGTTCCTTAAATAATGTAGTATAACAACTATTTACACAGGTATGTGTTCTGAATACATAACATGTACTTCCTGGTGTATGTTGCTTTTACAATAATGCCAAGATTATACGACATAATACATTGTGTACTATAACTGATGAGTTAAGGTCTCTAGGTGGATGCAGATAGATTATACATCAATGCTCTGGCTTTTACACATGCAAATCTTGGTGTCTACTGTGGGGCCCTTGAGCTGATCTCCTGTGGATACCAAGGGTTGACTGTTCTCTTACCTTGTTCATTTGAATTCAGTGTAAAACTCCAGTGTGAATTTAGCATGATTTATTTATTCACTCTCCTGTCCATAGACATTTGAGATATCCCAGTGTTTTCTTATGACCCTGTGGATGTTGCTGGGTCAGGCGGGGCAAATAAGCATGTTTACAAGATTAGAACTGCTTGATCCTGGCTAGACACATCAACCATGGTGCACAATGCAAACTGTTTTGTGTTGTTGTCAGTAGTGTCTGGGGTCCTTTGTGCTCACACACTGGCTAACAGTGGTTCTTGTCAGTCTTCAACTGCGGCAGTGGAGGAGAGGGGCTTGGCATTTCATTTTAATTTTAATTTGGATTCTCTGGTGACTAATGAGATTGGACCTCCTTCTGTGATTTTCTTCACAATTTGAGCACCTCTCTAATGAAATATCCTTCAAATAGCCTCAGCTACTTTTTCAGTGGGGCCTTTGTCTCAGATTTTGACTTTCAGTTAAAAAAAATAATGCATATATATGTATATATACATATATATGTATGTATATATATGTATATATATAAAACCTGCAATTCTTTGTGTGTATGTGGTAGTTTTACAATAATATAAAAATGATACAAAATACAGGAATATAGATAAGAAAATTGTGAAAGACATCTGTGTACTAAATTGTGAAATATAATAATAAGGAACTGACAAATATCATGCGTGGCTTGAATGAGCAAAACTATGAAGAACTATCCACAAACATAATGTAATCCTAGGAAACTGCCAGATGTGTGTTTGAGTGGGGGGAATAGGGTGGGGAGAGAGAGACAGAGCAGACAGAGACAGAGAGACAGAGATTTGGCAAACTCTATAATCTATATCAGAAAGTAGAAGACAAACAGTAACCATGGCTGTGACAATTTTGGGAAAGGAAGATTGAAGAGGAGGAGGGGTGTCAGGGCACATCAAAGCTCACCAAAACAGCAATAAATGGGCGGAAGTGGTACAAGAACAAACACACCAGTGGGACAAAATGGCAAGCTAAGGAGACTGCTTATGCAGCAGTTCTACAGAGGTAGAAAAGGGTTCATTTCCTTAAGAAGCCAGCTTGGGATGCAGGGATATTTGTGGGGAGGGGGCAATGCCAGGCAGATGTTTTTGATTTACTTGTTTATTTTTATTTGTTTGTAGTATGTAAAATCTACGATAGTAGTTGTTAGAAGGTGGTTTTAAGAGTTTGGGTGCTGTATCTGAGTTTGGTTCCCAGCTGCTGCTGTTTTTTTCCAGGTTGTAGAACCTTAAGACACAGAGCTTCACTGGAGGGGGCAGTCCTGTAGAATCGGAAGGGCTGTCCTAGGAGTGGTTGTTAGCGTGCTGGATAGATTTATGCCAATTTGACACAAGCTAGAGTCATTTGGGAAGAGAGACCCTTAACTGAAGCAATGCTCTTACCAGATTAGACTGGGGGTTGGGGGAGGGGGAGTTCCTAGTAACTGATGTGAAAGGGTTCAGCCTTCTGTTGATGGTAACTTCCCTGGGTACTATGAGAGAGCAGGTTGAGCAAGCAAGACAGTAGGCAGTACTCCTCTATGGCCTCTGCATCAGTTCCTACCTCTAAGTTTCTGCTTTGAATTCTTGCCCTGACTTCTCCGGATGAAGGACTGAAAGCTGGAACATGAGATAAGCCCTTTCATGCCCCAAGACACTCCCTACCATGCTGTTATAACAGCAAGAGAAAAGCTGACTCAGACTGCTGGCTTAACTTCTGACCTAGGTCTCTTTTTTTCTCAACAGTGGACAAATAGATAAGCAAGCCACTGCCTCCCACTCTTTCTCCCACAGCTCTAAGCCCCAGTCACCATGTTTTCCCTACTGTCATGAAGTGTTCGCACTCAAACTGTAAGCCAACACAAAACTCCTGCCCTGGAGTTGTTTCTTTCAGGGATTTTATCACAACAATAAGAAAATAACTAACATATTGGTGTCGGATATTTTGAAGACCTTAAGATATAGAAAAAGCTTTAAAACGAAGAAAATGAACTAACTATAAAGACAAAGAACAAATCAGACTACATTAAAATTAATAACTCCTGTTCATCAAAGGGCACCTCCAAGAGTGTGAAAATCAAATCGGAAGAAAATGAACTATTTTTAATTGTAAATCTTTCTAAAAATCATGACACATCTTCCTGCCCTTTTAAAATAAAACCTGAATAAAACATTTAAACCTCTATGAACACAACAGTCACAAACTAGTTCCTTTACTTTTACACACAGATTAAGCACCTTTAATGAACAGAAACATGTTCCTTCTCAGAAGATTCTGGAAGTCTCCAGTCAGACCTCAATCTAAATTTTCTGTTTTCAGCTTTGCCTTTTTCATAGAGAGGAGCTTGCTGAAGGCTTTCAAGTCCTCTGGCAGCCTTGAGCCTCCTCTGACAGTTCCTGACAGGCGAACAGCCTTTGGATCTCAGCAAAGAACAGTCCAGATTTCTCTAGACTCCTTGTCTCATCAAGGTTTCCAAGGTGCATGTTCAGTCGGAATGAGGGACACTTCTTGACTATTGCTTTTCTCCTGTGGTGGTTTTGTGGTTTTGTCTTTTTTGTTTGTTTATTTGATTGTTTTTTTTTTTAAGTTGCTATACAGATAGCTCATCAGACACACAGGTCCTTGTCTTCACAAATTAGTAATCAGGCCAGACGCCTTTGCAGCATCTTCGTTTTCATCCAGCAGGTTGCTAAGCCACATCTTTTCATGGTGCACATCTGCACATGATAAATTATTTCTCTACCCTTTAATCCATTTTTTATTATTTTTCAAAATATCTCATGCCTTTTGGTCCCCGGTGTTGTTGAAAATAAATCCCTGCCAGCTTCTGGCTCTGTTGTCAGAGAAGCCCAGCATCACATAGGATGGCTACTTTCTCGTTAATAAATTAATTAGCTGTGGTGATTTCAAATTAGAGAATTGCCATGGCTTCAAGATACAGGCATTACTGAGACCGTCAACTGATAAAAAGTTCTTTCTATTCCTGACATCTTCACACATCCTCATCTCTGGGTGTCAGCATATGATAAGGACTGGAAAGGGCGTGTACCTGCATTCTGCTGTTGCCAGTGAGCATCTCTACAACAGGGCTGCTTAGGACCCCGCCATGTCCTTCCACCTGGAGCTGAGACTCTTGCATTTCCTTCTCATGCTGGTGGCGGTCCCTGTAAATACTGCAGTCATTCCCATCCTCTGGCAGCCGGTCTTTCATCCTTGAATCTCTAAGGAATTAAATGGGTGTTTCTAAATTTTCCACACTGCAGTGAGAGCTCTCAAGTTGCATTACAAATAAATAAGAGCGTGGAATGCTGATATAAAACCCAACCGGGCACTCTACAAGCCCTAATTAATTAAACCTCATAGCTACTGGCCATCCTGTAACTTCCTTAGCTTGAGCTACTGTTTTAAAAACAGTTACGCTGAAAAGCTTTGTTTTGTAACTAACAGAAATGTATTTTCTCCTGTTCTGGAGGTGAAAAGGCCAGAGTCAAGGCTGGGCAGGTTTGGTGCTTTGATCTGACTATAGACAGTGCCTTCTAGGTGTGTCCTTACATGGTAGAAATAACGAAGTTTCTTCAGGTCTCTTTCATTGGGACCCTGGTTTCCTTGATGAGGGACCCATTCTTGAAGCTTCATAACCCGCCCTGTAATGAATACCATCTGTGATGACCAATTTTATCAACTTGATAGGACCTAGAATCACCGAAGAGACAAACCTCTAAGCGGGTCCATGAAACAATTTCTAGATTAGGTTAACTGAGGTGAAAAGATGCATGTTAAATGCATATGCTACCAGCCCACAGACTGATAATAAAAAAGAGTGAGCAAACTGAGCCCTAGCACGCAGCCCTCTGTTTTCTAACTGTACAGTGTGGCCAGCTCTCTGCTTTTTGATTGCAGTATGAGCAGCTGTCTGGTTTTTGACTGTGCAGTGCGACCAGCCCTCTTCTTTCTGATTGTGCAGTGTGACCAGCCCTCTGCTTTCTGACTGTGCAGTGCAACCAGCCTTCTGCTTTCTGACTGCAGTGTGACCAACTGCCTCGTATTCCGGCTGCCATGATAGACCATGCCTTCAAACTGTGAGCCACAACAAACCCTTTCTTCCTTGGGCTTTTTAAAATCATGTGTTTTGTCATAGAAAGCTGACAAATCAGCTTACAGCATTTGAGTTTGATACAGACACAGACTGTCCGTGATGAGGTAAGTAATGGGCCTGATTTCAAAATGGATAAGGATAAAATATTCGTTGTATGGACTGAGAAACTTGGAGAGCCAAGTTCTGTTCCAAAGATCACTGCTGTAAAATATCGGGTCAGATGATCAGGCAGGGTGGCTCATGGTGTGCCATGGTAATCCTTACTTCTGGTAATGTGAACTATAGGGCTTCCTGGAGGCAAATGAGCCACTGTCCCAAGACAAATCTGTTTGCATATCTGTCTGCACTTTCTCTGGATGGCACATATAAGTTGTCCTTGAATCTCAGTGAACAAATAAACAACCGATGAAACGTCTAGGACCCACCTCCAGAGAGTCTATTTGAGGTCTTGATCTAAACTGGGAAAATCTGCACACACTACTAAGAATATGCAGTTACAACCCTAGTGAGAAGTTTTGAAGCCTCCTAGTCTCCTGCTTTTGTTATAAAGAACTAGAACATTCTTTCTGAGAACAGGTTTGTTCTAAGGAATCAATTACAAAATGTTCCCTCAGGCCATCTGAGCCAATTGATCTGCTATATTGAGTCATTCCATACTTTGGGGGGAAATCTACCCTAAATAGTGATTTTAAGCCAAAACAGAAATTATATTAGGTTAACCCTACTCCCAATTCAGTAAGCATGAACTTTTAGCCATCAGAACCAACAACTAGTGGGCTGGTAGCTGTGAGTCAGAGACCAGCTCCAGGGCCAGGCTCACACTCTTACTGATAAACTAAGGGATGCACATTTAAAAGGACATATTTGTGTATGTGTCGGCAGGGTGTGGGGATAAGAGATGCACACGTGTATGCAAGTGTGGGTTCATGTATGTGGAGGCCAGAAGTGTACACTGGGTGCCGTTCCTCTGGTACCACCTACCTACGTCTCTCACTAGCGGGAACTTATAAATAGGCTGGGCTAGTTGGCCAGAGAGCCCTTGGATCCTTCAGCCATTACTTTCCCAGTGTTGAGATTATATGCACAGACCACTATGTCTTGCTTTTTTACACAGAGCTCAAACACAGGTCCTCATGCTTACACATTAAGTATGCTGCTGATGGAGTCATCTCTCCTGCCCTGAAATATATTTTAAAATGTAAACAAAAAGATGTCTATGTCCAGGAAGCACACAACAGATTGTAACCTGAAGCACCCCTTCTGGTTTGTAGCAGACACTTGCATAGAAAGCCACACTGAAGCAAAATGGTAGTTCCTTGCTACATGGCTAGTTTGGACATTATCATAAATTGCACACATACAGCATACTGTGGACCCAGCCCTGGTGTTCTCAAGAAATTTGACTAGGAAAATCACCCAATGAGGCCACTGGTTGTATCACAAAGTGAACTGAGACCAAGGCTAGTTGCTCTACGGTATCACAAACAAAACACTGCTTGATTTATGCTGCATTTAGTTTTCTTTTCAGTAAATATGGATTCCACTATCAAACTTGGATGTTTTGTTGGTTGGATTAGTGATATTACCTCTAAAAGGGGGGACAAGGAGCATTAAAAAAGATCAGCATTCAGTATATTTATGTAGTCTTTTAAAGAACAAGAGAAGTTTTTATGTCATTTTCTTTATTCTGTTTATGTTCGTCAGCATCTTTCATTTTAACACCAAAAAACCATTTTTTTACATGGCTTATTTCAGAGCAATCAAGTCCTTGTTTGTTTTTTGTAAATCCATATTGATTTGGTAAATTGCAATAAACTATTTTGTACTACAAAATTATGATGTCAATTAGTGTGAAATAATAGGGATTTAATTTGGGAATTTCTTGAAACATTCCAATCACATGCATTCGATCAATAGCTGAAGAATTGAGTTAAATAGTGTCAGAGCTATCTCTTGGGTCCTCTTCTTTCTCTAACTCTATATTTATTTTTAAAATCCCCTAGGAAAAGTGCACTTGAATTATGTCATAATGGCAGTGACACTTCAGCAACTATAGCCAAGAGGGATGTTCAGTGGGCAGAGGTTGCCTCTCTCCTTACATGTACTCTCATAGCCTTGTGAGGCTGGAAGAATTTTCTATCTGCTAGGTTTTCATGTCTTGTACTTTATAGGTCCTCCATAAACTCAAAACTCCTTAAATTGGCCAGATGCTTATCTTCCCTAAGGCTACCTCCTGACTCTTTCTTCAAATGTGGTTCCCTGATTCTTTGACCTGATATACCTTCCCTTTTTCTCATTCTCTATGCTGTTGTCCTAATTTAGCAAAGTTACTAACTTAGGCCTCTGTCCTTTCCAGGATATTTTCCTCCAAGATACCCAAGTACCTGGATCAAAACTGCACGCATATGCGTTTATCTTCATGGTACTAATAATAAATTCCTTTCAAGGAAATGATCTGATTGATTTGCATTGCCCACAACAAGCATCTACTGGGATTGGGTAGATGAGAGGTACAAGGCAGATATATACATGAAGGAAGGATTTGAAGGGGAGACACATGGACCCTCTCTTTCTTCTACCAGCTGAGTACAACAACCTTAATTTAATCTGTGTGGCTGGACCAAAACTTCCACCTTCAGATTCATCATGAACTGGTCTAACTGAGTTTTACAGAAAGATGAATCCAAGAGAAAAGATAAGAGAAAAGCATTACTTCGCACCTTTGTCATAGACCACAGCGCTTTTATTTTAATTTGTACTGCTCTACATTTTGAGTTTCTGTTTTTAGTGTGAGTTGTATCCAGTCAAGGGATGATAGATCTCTGCTTGTGAACAAGTAATTAATGAAGAAGAATGAGAGGGACTGAAGAAGGGGGGGATGATAAAGGAGGAGGAAGAAGAGAGAGAACTGGACAAGGATGGAAGGAGTGAGGAGAGGTGAAGGAGTAGGAGGAGAAGCAGCAGGGGACAAGGAGAGGAGGAAGAGGAGGACACCATTTTTATATTGGTCATATTTGATTCACATTAGAATTCTTCATTTATTTGCTTCTATTGAGTGCAGTTAGTTCTTCATTGGTTGGCATGGATGGCCACAGGAGCTCTTTCCCTATGAGTGTCCCTTTTGGATGTATCTTCATGTCTATCCTTTGCATTATCTTTGGAGTAATATATTGGTGGAAGCTGTATTTAAAAATAATCACTTTAAAACTTCTTTAGAAAGCAGAGATGTGAGCTTAATGGCACATTATTTACTTGTGTGTCTCAGCGGGAAGGAGGATGGGGATGTGTTTATGAATGTAATATAGTGTGGATTAAGGTCTGAGGAGCTTTTTATCATGGATAATCTCATTACAGATGTTGCTAACACCTGTCTTGGATGAGCTGCCTTTGAAAGGGCTCCTTGGCCCACCCCAGTTGGGGCTTCTTTTGCATTATTATTCTAAGCCCGGCTTCTCAAGCGCATCTCCTTCCCATCTAAGCTTTTCTTTTTGTTGAAACTTGGCAAACAAAATGTCAGCTTGGGAACAGTCCCTTCTCTCTGCCTCCCATCTCTCCTACCCTCTGTTTATTAATTTCTCTTCAGGACTGCCCAACTGCATTTAATTGAGTACACATTTTTGCAAAACAAAAAATATATAGTAATTAAATCTTGATCTCCCACTCCTTTATTTTAGGCTTCTCCTAATTAAAGAAATGTTTTGATTACCTTCCCCAGTAGCTCCACAAAAAAAGGAATTTAAGAAGAAATGGTGACAGCCCCCAAATTCTGATTTTTCCCCCTACCTCAGGGTTGAGTAATGGCTGAGTCCTGTCCTTACTGCCATAACAAACTTATTGTTTTAAAACAAGAGAACTCCAGATTGAAGCTATTAAACAGTTTCTGGGAATGCTCAGGCCCTGCTTCCAAGGATAGTTTTATGCCTAGAGTGAGCACACCCTGCACACAAATGCAGGGTTCAGGACAAGCCAGGAGGCATCTGTACCTTACATTTGGGAAGTTCCCAGAGAGGCTGGCCTCCTGAGGGCCTCTTACTCAGGATATACCCTAAGTCTTCAGTTTGTGGTTCATGTTCCATCTCAAAGATGCAGCTTCTCCAACACACCTCTATCCTTCTCTGCTCGCATGCTTGTCTGTCTTTCCCTTACCAGTGACCCTCTCCTCTATTAATCTCATCTGCGAGCACCCTTCCGAGACTCTGTGGCACACGCATGGTCACAGGGAGCATTGTGGGATCAAGCCTTTTCCAGCTAGAACTAGTTTTAGCTGAGGCATTACTTACTTTTCTTTTGCTGTGACAAAATACCCTGATGATAGCAATTTAAGGACGAATGTTGATTTTAGCTGACACCTCCAGAGCTAGAGCCCATCATGGTGGAACCCGGAAGCCATGACAGCAAGAACATTAGCCGGCTCTGGCAGTCAGAAGGAAAGGGGTTGGAAGTGGAGGCAAGGCTCTGCCTCCTAAAGGGTCCACCAACTTCCCATATAGCACCACCAACTAGGGACCAAGTATTCAAACTCATAAGCCTATGGGAATATTCTCATTTAAGCCACAGTTGATTTCTTCCTTGCTTTGGTTTCTCTCTCTCTTCAACCTTGAACGCCTTAGAAGTCAAACCTTTCTCCCCAAGTGATCCTTTCCTTTGCTCTCATTATTTCTGTTGTCCAACTTTCAAAACCTCCAACTCCAAACTGCAACTTTCTGCTTTGTCTTCATGCCACAGAAGACAAGGAACACAGAGCCCATTCTCTGCAGTGCAGTCATTTCATCCTGAGCTCGAGGGAAACTGATGCTAAGCTTCCATATTCATATATGCTGTGCACTGAGCACACTTCTCCCCAACCCCTTCTTTCCCTTTTTCTTACCCCTTCTTCTACCGGTCCTTTTGCTTTCCTAGACAGCTTTTTACTTCTATTCTAATGTTATATGTGTGCATGTGTGTGTGTGTGTATGTTTGTATGTGTGCATGTATGTGTAAAGGGTGTGTGTGTTGTATGTGTAAGGGGTATATATATATATATATATATATGTGTGTGTGTGTGTGTGTAAGGGGTATTCCTGCATAAGGTGTGTGTGTGTGTGTGTGTGTGTGTGTGTGTGTGTGTATGTGTATGATTTTATGTATTAATATAAAAGCTAGGAACCACAAACCAGAGAATACATGCAATATTTAGTTTTCTGACTCTCGATACCTACATTGCTTCCATAACTTAAACTATTGTGAATAGCATTGCACTAAGCACAGGTGTGCAAGTATTTCTGTAGTAAGTTGTTTGTCTGTGGTTTAATTCCTCCTCATGTATCTTTGGAAGGTTGCCTCAACACTGGCCCCAATCCCTTCTCATGATGCCTTCTAGGCCTTACTTCCAGGAGAACCCTGATGTCCACAGTGTCTGTTCACAGTCCCTAGACAGTCTCTGCCTCACTCTTTCCCTCCTACCCCTCCTACCTGCTTCCTTCCTGGAGGAGGCATCGGACCCAGCCACCTCTGTGTCTATGAACCTCAGTCCAGCTTAGCATGTCAGTTCTTCAGTTTCTTGATTCACAAACATTGTTCTCCTTCACTTTTTCTTTCCTTGCCTGTCCAGCCACACAGTTCTTTATTGTCCCCCTCCATCTCTCTTTCTCTGTATGCGCATGCACATGAGAGGAGTAAAGAGTGTCATGAATCATGAATGGATGGAGAGTTGAGTGAATGACAAGAACCCAGACTCATGGGAACTGACAAATCCTCCCTCTGCTCTGTGTTGGAATGTTGGCTACAAGTACAGAAAGCATTGACCTCAGCTTTCTCCTCTGGAATAGTTATACCCTAAGGCTGCTCTGGTACACAGACCTCTCACTAAGACTAACACCCGTTTCTCCTGAAGCTCATACTAAACACACTGGGACTCTAGATTATTGCACCAGGTTGGTGCTTCTCTGTTAGAGAAAGAACATCACACCTGATCCCAGCTTTTCTGTACATGTATATGTCTGTCTGTCTGTCCTTTTGCATTCTTTCATGTCTTCTGTTGGGGTTTCAGGACTGAGCCATGCTGAAGGTGGCAATGAACCCAGGGACTGAATACTTTTTAGACCCCAAGTCTTCGTATTCTTAACTTTTTTTTGAAACAGGTTCTCTCTCTCTCTCTCTCTCTCTCTCTCTCTCTCTCTCTCTCTCTCTCTCTCTCTCTCTCCCTCTCTCTCCCCCTCTCTCTCTCTATGTAGCTTATGCTGGCCTCGGACTAATGAACCTCCTGCCTCAGCCTGGCCAGTGCTGGGATTCCATGTCTGTATTGCCACTCCTGGACATTTGCCTTACCTCTTAAAGTTTCTATTATGTGCCAATAGTGCCAAGCAAGAGACCAAACTGTTAACACAATGACCTTGGAAGATAATTGAGATCCAAACTACAGATCCATCTCTCTCCTGCATGACTTCAAGGATCTAACATCACCAGTCTCTGGTAGAGTCTAGCTCCTAGACAGAAAAATCATTCACAATTGTATAGCACATGAACCTGTGACACTACCAGCTCAGTCTCCTCAAACATGAGCAAAACCACTCTCGTCATTCCAGGGACAAGCAGCTGTGCCTCTCACCTGTGTATGAGACTGAGGCCAGCCTGGTACACAGAGCCAGTTCCAGGACAGCCAGGACTATACAGAGAGTGCCTATCTGTGTTTGGGGGGAGGAACGGGGGAGCATTTCCTTTGGTGAGTGGAGAAGGAATTGAGCATGAGGAGTCTCAACTGAGCAGAGCAATGGAGCCTGAGAAATAGGCTTGAATAATCTACAGTACTTTCCAGCAATATACATGATTAAGTTTTCCATGTAAAGTGTGATTTTCTTTTATCTCACAAGTGTCTCCTTAAACAATGTTTTTAATTAGGCCCCTTGTTTTCATTTATTCCTTTATTAGAAAAGCTTCACGCTTAGCCTGACATTCAAATGTTCTCAGAAATAAACAGTTTCCATAAAAGCAAAATTTCTTCATAAGATCGTTACTATTATGTTGTGCGGGAAATGGAATGGCCCCTCGGGGAATTTAATGCTGTCAAGAGTCTATTTTGAGAATGTGTGACGGTCTCCAGCGAGATCCACACTGCCTCCATTTGATGGAGCTTCTCAAGAGGCAGGGAAGCAAACCCTTGCCACTGATTAAAACCAAAGGCAATTTCTTATATGAATAAGGAAATTATCTCTTAAAATGGAGCCCCTTTTAACACTGGAATCCCCAGGCACTTGCTGAACAGACCCTGAAGTAAAATTTCGACATCAGGAAAGAATACAAGATAGACAAGATGGAAGATGTACCTCTTCAATGTGCTTTCACTTTTCATTTGTTGTTTTGTGTTTTGTTTTCACTCAAGGAAGGATAAGAATGGGGAGAAAATCTGCTCAAGAGAGAAACCATTTCCACTGTAGAGAACTTCATGGTTCACAAGCAAGATCCAGACAGGGCAGGGGACCCCTCTGTGACTCATGTGTCATATAACATCTTAGTGTGAATGTAAGCATTTTCCTATGAAAAGGATTGATTTCTGCCCCTGACATGGGACTGTAGTGATTGGGAACAATATATTGATTTTTTTTAATTAAAGCCATCTTCCCGCTCATAATGGAAGGTCTTGCCCTTTGTGAAATTTATATCCATAGTCCTTGGGTGATGTCTGCAATTACAGCTCCCAGTGGCTAACACCACATCTGGGAACAGAGAGGAGTAATAGGAAAGAAGTTACTCTCCCCTTTCTCTTGGTAACTAGCTTTTAGTGTTGGTCAAAGGTGGCTGATGAAAGGCTGGATGGATAGGGAAGTGTCTAGCCTCCCACTACTCCCCCACCACAGAACCCAGACGAGCAAATTCCCCAGGGCTACTCTGATTCGTGTTCTCAGAATTTCCTTCATCCTTGCCTTGCACTGTGGAGCATCTGGAAGATGGCAATAGAGGCTGTGCGTTTCTGTTTAAGTCACCCTGGCTGTGGAATTCTGCTCTGGGCGCCAGGGATGATGAATACTTTATTATGTTTCTTGGGTATTAGATTTCTTCTCATCAGCAAAGAAAACTCATGTATGCTTATCTCATGGGTTGTTGTAAAGATTGGCTACCATAGTGTTTATGAAAATGCATGAGAATTTATAAATTCTCCCAAACATAGGATGATAGGAATGGGCCCCTCAGCACAGATCCCAGTTATGTGTGGATCCCTAATGATCTCTCCCAAGTGACAGACCTGCCTCCTAGCTGGGTCATATGATAGAAAAATCACCATCTCATGGGTGACTGCAGTGGAGGTGTGGTAACACAGGCTGTGGGTTAAGATTGTTCCACAGACAACCTTTACAGTCAGCCCAGATAGCACCATATAAGAATGCTCTTACCATCTAAGACAGGCAGCTGATAAAGGATTGAAGAGAAAAGAACCACTATGACGATTTATATTCCAGGAAAGAGGGAAAGAAAATTCCTTGAAAGAGCAAAGGAGAGGGGGCTGGGAGATGGCTCAATGATAAGTACTTAACTACATAAGCATGAGTGCCTGAGTTTGATCCACAGCACCCACATAAAAGGCAGCCATGGTGATACATACCTATAATCCTAGAACTGAGGAGGCAAAGACTGGCGGATCTCTAGTGCTACCCTAGCTACCCTACCTAATGAAATAAATAAGTATCAGACAGACTGGAAACCCTGTCCCCAAACACAAGGTGGAAAGTGGCTGAAGAAGACACCCAGAACTGACCTGTGGCCTTCACATGCAAATGTCCACTTGTTCATGTATGTGGATGTTTGAAGAAAATTAAATTTAAAAAATAATAAAGAAATACAAATTCAAAGAGCCTCAGGTAGCCACATAACCTTCCAAGTCTGGCCAGGATTCTTTTTCATCTCCAGGTTAATCATCAATGGGATAGAACCATTGGCTCATGACTTCAGATGAAGACCCCAGTGATCCCCAGAAGAACAACTGGGAACTACAAGACCTTTACATTAGCAGAGATACTTGTGAGAATTAAATCTTTGTTAGGTATTCATTCCTTGATGGAGCTTGGCTCGTGGTTTCATTTCTTGGTTTGAGATGAAAGATAAGAGAGACAGCACTGAGTATTCGGGGAAAACTCATGAGTGAACTGTGTTGTGGAGAAGGGAGAAGTGTGGAGGAGAGAGCAAGCTCTGCTTGTTCAGGACGATTCTGGGAGTGAATGCTGTTCCCCATTCCCTACTCTACTCAAGGGTTCACCCAGGGACACATGAGCCATGGAGGGTGCCAGTGGTCACCCTCAAGACAGCAGCAGTGACAGAGAGGTGATCATCTACCATCTTCATCCCCTCTCCTCCAAGTCTGTTTCCTTCTAGTGTCTAGATTCCCTTCAATTTTTTACCCTGCTTCCTTCTCTTCCTATGACTTCAAAAGCATCCACTTCTGGTTTCTTCCCTTTTTCTCTTCCTGAATCTTTGAGTATCTTGCTGACCCAGGACATGTGATTTTTTTTTCTGATGAAAACAAGTTTCTTGGTTTTAACTTACTCAATAGATTCCATTTCTGCCAGCACAGCGTGAGAAGCACCCCACACCAGAAGTCAAAGGTATCAGTGACTGTCCCAGGGCACAGATTCACTCTACTATTTTACCCAGTGGGGCCTCCCAATCTGGGAAAACGTTTTATCAAGTACACCCCACGAGTCTTCTCTCTACTCCCACAGATGACAGTTCTGTCTCCTTTCCCTCTTCATTGTGAACATGCTTCCTCTGGCATTCCTCCCTCCTTTTCAAGGTCACCCCATCACACATGTCCCCAAGACACTCTATCATAGTGGTCACTGCCCGCAACTCTCGTTGCACTGCCAACACTCTCAAAATGCTGAGAACGCATCGCCTGGTTTGTCAGCATAGTAAATTCAAGTCATCTGTTCACAATAGCCTGGGGATAGTTTGCTGAGAGGTGAAATGTGTCCCTGTGATATCTATCAAATTTGGACCGTCCTGGAAGGAGGCATGGCCAAGAGGCAGGAAGACACCTACCTGGTCAGAACCTCAGAGCAAA
This sequence comes from Montemys delectorum, assembly GCA_019843815.1. Classification (NCBI taxonomy): domain Eukaryota; kingdom Metazoa; phylum Chordata; class Mammalia; order Rodentia; family Muridae; genus Montemys; species Montemys delectorum. The sequence continues at coordinate 588 of JADRCD010224846.1, read as the reverse complement.
GAAAGATCTTTTTTTTTCTCTTATCTCATTATGAAGACCTGCTGAAGATGTCACAAATGAACCATGTGATCAATACATCTGCATACTTGTTCTTCTGTGTAAATTACAGTAAAGATAACTCTAAGCTAGGCACGATGACACACTTGTAGTCCTCCTAACATTTTGGATGTGGAGGAGGTGCACAGATCTGAAGTTCCAAGTCGGTCTTTAGCAGTTTGAGGCTCACCTGGGCTGTATGTTTGTTAGTCTACTTCAAAATGTGGTGAGGACTAATTGGCTTCAAAGGAGAGTTTTGGATGGTGTGATGGTGATGGTTTCTGTATGTTTGGCCCAGGGATCAGCACTATTAAGAGGTGTGGCCTTGTTGGTACAGGTGTGTCACTGTGGGCATGGGCTTAAGACCCTCATCCTAGCTGCTTGGAAGTGATTCTTCCACTAGCAACCTTCAGATGAAGATGTAGAACTCTCAGCTCCTCCTGCACCATGCCTGCCTGGATGTTGCCATGCTTCCCACCTTGATGATAATGGACTGAACCTCTGAACCTGTAAGCCAGCCCAAATATTTGTTGTCCTTTATAAGACTTGCCT
>JADRCD010224845.1:0-51545 GCA_019843815.1 Montemys delectorum | reverse complement strand
TTAGGAAAGGGAATTGGCTAGGGAAGGACTGAGGGGGTTCACCAGGATCTACCCTAGGAATGGAGGCAGAGAGTGAGGAGAGTCCACAACAGGAGATCTACTACACAGCTGGAAGCGAGACTGGGGGATTGGATATGGGGGAGAGAACGGGAAGTAATGATCTGCAGTTAGCCTACTCACTTCCCTAGTTAGTGCCTGTGGGTTCCTAAGGGAGTGCCGGCTGGAGTTAGGCTGGGATAAAGTGAATTGGGGTAGGGGGAGGTTAGGAGGTGAAGGTCTGTAAACTAAAGGAGATGGGGACAGAGGGCAAAGGGAGGCTGATGCAAGTGTTCTGCTACAGAGCTGAGGATGAGACTGGGGGATTAGATTTGGAAGAGGAAAGGGAGAGGTTAGCCTATCTGCTTCCCTGGCCTCAGTGCTATTTAATTTTTTGTTTTTAATAAAGAATTTCCTTTGAGTGTGTGTGTGTGTGTGTGTGTTTTTTCGAGACACGGTTTCTCTGTGTAGCCCTGGCTGTCCTGGAACTCACTCTGTAGACCAGGCTGGCCTCGAACTCAGAAATCCGCCTGCCTCTGCTTCTCAAGTGTGCGCTACCACCCGGCGAGTTTGTATATTTTAAATAGTAGACTAAATCTCTATTTTATTTTCTCCTGCTCTCATTTTGAAAAATATCAATCCTACAAAGAAATTAAATATAAAGCACTTGATTATCCTTTAATTTTACCAATTGTTAACCTTTTGCCTAATTCACCTTTTTTCTTTCTCCTATATGCATGTAAAATATGTACATGTCTTCCAATTTTGTTGTTGGACATTAGAAAGTAGCTGCAGATATTCTAACTTAACTCCAGATAGTTAGCTTATATCTCTTTAGAAGCAAGACATTTTTTAATATAACCTCAATATCATATTATTCACCAAAAAATTAATGATATTTAGAATATTTTGAAACTTCTCCATTTGTTCCCCAAAAGTCTAGTATAGCTGTTGTTTTTCACAATTCAGAATCTAGTACATTTTCTTTTTTTGTTTTTGTTTGTTTGTTTTTTCGAGACAGGGTTTCTCTGTGTAGCCCTGGCTGTCCTGGAACTCACTCTGTAGACCAGGCTGGCCTCGAACTCAGAAATCCGCCTGTCTCTGCCCCCCAAGTGCAGGGATTAAAGGCGTGCACCACCACCGCCCGGGTCTTGATTTCTGCGTTTTATTGACAAATCTGGTTTGGTTTGGTTTTTGTCAACCTGGTATTCAAATATTGAATCCTTTTCCCTGTACAGTTCCAAGAAGAATAAATTCAAGGCGATGTTCACCAAAAAGTGACTCCATTACATCCACTTATATAAGACTCATTAGTTTTGGAATTTACACAAAGAACAAAATCATTTGTCCTAAAAAAAATATTTCTTGAGTTTAATCAAGTATATAGTACAGGTTGGACATAAGTCTGTACTTATGTATGAAAGTTTAATCAGTCTATCTAAGAAATTATCATGGTTATGTTTATCTTGTTTCTCCCTTGACTCATTAAACTATCAAGCTTCCGTCTGTCCTATCAAAATTTCAAACATGATCTCTGGCCGTGGTGAGTCTCAGTATTCTAAGTAGACTTATAAAGCTCTTGCTTCCTTCTCTCCTCAGAATCCTGGCTGTATGCCATGGAGTCATGTATAAACAGCTCTCAGCCTGGATGCTGCATGGACTCCTTTTGGACCAGCATGAAGAATTCTTCATCAAACAGGGTCCATCTTCTGGTAATATCAGTGCACAGCTGGAAGAGGATGAGGAGGATCTGGGCATTGGAGGCCTGACAGGAAAACAACTGAGAGAACTGCAGGACCTGGTGAGGACATGGCAGGAAGCCCAGGGCAGCCACCTGTCAGCAACACTTGCAACTGACTCACTCATCACAGCCTGGCTGCCTTCCATAAGTGGATTAGTTAGAAACACTGGGCTTTCTCTTAATTAATTAGAGACTACAAAATAGCAAGTAATTTTGAAATCCTTGTTCCTCCTTTCTACATTATATGCTCTTACAAGTTTAGTGATGAGTTTTATATTTAAAAACTCAGTGCTAGTCTGAGGGATTGATTCCATTGGTCAAAGTACTTGTGTAAGTGGGAGGACCTGGGTTCAAATTCCAAGAACCCATGTGAAAGCTAGATGCTATATACTGTGAACATCTGTAATCTCAGTGCTCCTGCAGAGAGATGGGAGGCAGAATCAGGAGGATCTCTGAAAGCCTGAAGGCTAGCTAGCTTCAATGGCAGAATAACAAGGAGACCTGGTCTCAGGAAAGATGTGAGGACAGCACACATGTGCCACACTAACATACACAAAGGTAAATTAAAAGATAACAACTCAGTGCCTTCCTCCATGCCAGTATTCTCCTCGAAAATGTAATACATTTCCAGTGCTGGTGATTTAAGAATTGAACAACTTGAGCTTTCCAGTAACACAGATCATGGGTTGGGAGTTAAGACCTGTCATCATACTTCACTGGTGGCTTATTTTCTTCACTAGCGCCTAATTGAGGAAGAAAATATGCTGGCCCCATCTCTGAAGCAGTTTTCCCTGAGGGTAGAGATTTTACCATCCTACATTCCAGTCAGAGTTGCTGAAAAAATCCTCTTTGTTGGAGAATCTGTTCAGATGTTTGAGAATCAAAATGTGAACCTGACAAGGAAAGGTAAGAATCCCCTTGTTGCGTTAGTCACATCCTCAGAGGCTCTTCATCTGCAACACAGGCCCAAAGCATCCTGGGTTAGACTGGCTAATGACAGCAATGAACTGATGCAGCAAACAGCTCTGATAGATTTGCCTGGGCCACTGCGGCCCCTCTACCCTGTCTGCCCCACTCCTGGGCCACTGTGGCCCCTCCACCCTGTCTGCCCCACTCCTGGGCCACTGTGGCCCCTCCACCCTATCTGCCCCACTCCTGAGCCACTGCAGCCCCTCCACCCTGTCTGCCCCATTCCTAGGCCACTGTGGTCCCTCCACCCTGTCTGCTCCTGGGCCACTGTGGTCCCTCCACCCTGTCTGCCCCAACTCCTGTCTGATGATCATGTCATCATACTCCACAGGGTCCATCTTGAAAAACCAGGAGGACACTTTTGCAGCCGAGCTACACCGGCTCAAGCAGCAGCCACTCTTCAGCCTGGTGGATTTTGAGCAGGTGGTAGATCGGATTCGTAGCACTGTGGCTGAGGTCTGTCTTCTATCTTCTGTTGTTCCAGAAGAGATGAGTTTGTAGAGCACTAAAGGGAAAAGAGAGGGAGGGAGAGAGGGAGAGGAGGGGAGAGAGCTCTATGGGGCTGGAGAGATGGCTCAGTGGTTAAGAGCACTGAATTCTACTTAGGTTCAATTCCCAGGACCCACATAGTGGCTTTCAACCATCTGCAACTCTAGTTCCAGGAGATCCAGTGCCCTCTTCTGACTTCCAAAGGCACTAAGCAGACATATTGATACAATCATTTAGGCAAACACCCTCACACATGAAAATAAATAAGTAAAAGATCATCTATTTTTCAGGTAGAAATGGAACTAACCCTTCTACTGGTGTGTTTTAATCGGGCAAGTCTCAGTTTAATTTCTAACACTCATGAATGTTAGACATTCCTCCTGGTGAGGAAAAGCTGTGTGTGTGTCTTTGTGTGTGTGTGTGTGTGTGTGTGTGTGTGTGTGTGTGTGTGTGTGCGCGTGCGCAACTGTATGTGTTTTAGTATTGACTATGTATTTCACTTGTACATGGTGATCTTAGAAGGAAAGCCAAGCACACAGAATGGTGGTCCTGGCCCTTGAGACAAGTGGGAAGGGATGAGTAGGGATTCCAGGTACTGTTATTTCTTGAGCTGAGCATGCTTATGTTGATTGGTATGTTCATTGTGAACTTCAAGGTGTAAGCTTATGATTTATTTGTTTTTCTGTATAATAGTCACTACTTTGACAATAAGGCTTTAAAATTTTGGATATGTAAGAGAAAAACTAAAGTTGTTTATTATTTATATGGAGACATAGTAATGCTAATTTATTGCTGGCTAATCTTACACATTCCCCTTAACTCTGTAACTAACTTTTTTGTTAAAGGTTTATTTATTTTATGTATATGAGTACACTGTCGCTCTCTTCAAACACACCAGAAGAGGGCATTGGATTCCATTATAGATGGTTGTGAGCCGCCATATAGTTGCTGGGAATTGAACTCAGAACCTCTGGAAGAGCAGTCAGTGGTCTTAATCTCTGAGTCATCTCTCCAATCCCTGGGTAACTAACTTAATTCTGGGGTTTGATATTATAAATTTGTTTATGTACTAAAGATGACATCACCTGAAAATAGTGTTTTACAACATTTCTTCTAATGTTTAACACACACACACACACACACACACATACATTGTTCTAGGATCTTTATTGATAAAGTAGACAGGTGAGCTTTGTTTGCATAAATTGTGTCAAACAGCAGAGGTAATATTGGACATCTCTGATTTCCTGACTCTTAGAGATGCAGAGAATTCCTGCATTACTATGACATTTACTGTAGGCTTCTAGTAGGAAGTTTAATAAAGTATTCTCTTCAGTTTTTATCCTAAGTGATGTCAGTTTTACCAGTTGCCCCGTGTGTTAGTGAAGGAGAGCACTCTTGCCTTGGATCCATTTCTCTTTCATAAAGTTTTTATATCTGTGTGCATTAGGTAAGAAAGACGATTGTCTCAGTCTTATTCTTGGGTAGCTTTTACACAAGCCTTATAAAAATGGGTTAGATAGCTACTTTTGTTCCTTTTCTTTTTGTTTGTTAAAAACAGTCTATATTAATGATTGTTACTAAAAGTCTGAACTTACCAGAAAAGTGATCTAGGCTTTCTTAGGAAGAAAAACTTTACTGGTTGAGTATGTTTTAAAACTAAACTACCACAAGGTTTCTTCTTGTAACAATTTTGGTAACTCTGTAGCTTTGGAACTTGACTATTTCTGGTAGATTTAATTTTTTAAAATACTCATTTATCTATAAATGTTTTGTTTTGTTTACTTAAGTTTTGTCTTTTAAAAATTATTTTGTGGCCTGTCAGTGGTAGCATTGGGCAGGTAGAGGCAAGTGGATCTCTGCGTTTGAGGCCAGCTTGGTCTACAGGACAACAGCCAGGGCTACACAGAGAAACTCTGCCTAGAAAAACAAAAATAAATAAATATATAGTGTTTCTGTGTGTGTAATATATGTTCTTATGTTACAAAGATTGTGTGTGTGTATGTGTGTACGTGCCTGTGCTTACCCACCGGAGATTAGTTTCAGATATCTTCTGTTTTCACTCTCTACGTTAGGACAGCATCTTTCTGAACCAAGAGCTTACCATTCAGGCTAACCTGGCTGGCCAGTGAGCCCCCAGCATCTTCCTGTCTCACTGTCTCCCAGCATTGGGTTATAGGCATGAGCCACTGCACTCAGCTTTTACATAGATGATGGAGATCTGAACTCCGGTCCTTATGCTTGCTTAGCAAGAATTTTCATCACTGAGTCATCTCACCAGCCCCAGTTTTTCTCATTATTTAGTCTTGCTAGGCTTTTATTAAGATTAATAAACTAGTTGGAACCAGCTTTTCCCCCATTTTATTTCTATATATATATATATAGATGGTATATATATATATATATATACCATCTGAGTTCTTGGAGATGTAGAAAAAGCATTAGCTAAAACTCTCCATTAGTTCATGACTTATAAAAAGGAAAAAGAAAATCTAGGCTTTCTGGTACATGCCCATCAGTGTAGCACTGGAAACTATAGCATAGCAGGAAGATGGCTAACAACTCCAGGCCAGCCTTGCATATGCAGCAATCCCATTTTGGTTTTTGGTTTTTGGTTTTTGGTTTTTTGTTTTTTTTTTAAAGAGGACTGGAGAGATGGCTTATCAGTTAAGAGCAGTGGCTACTCTCCTAGTAGACCTGGGTTTGATTCCCAGCACCTACAAGGTGGCTCACAACCATCTGGAACTCCAGTTCCAGGGGATCTAGCCTCCTCATCTGGCCTCAGAGGGCACCAGCCAGGCATGTCATGCATAGATATGCATGCAGGCATAACACCCATACATGTAAAAAAAAAATCATACAACTTCTCTATGCATCTCCAGGTACGCAGATGGTTTTTTTCTATTAACTTTAGTGTTGTAAGTTACACTTGTACTTTTTTGAGACAGAGTTTCCTTATGCAGAGACTCTTCTGTTCTGAAACTCACTGTATAGGTTAGGCTGACCTTGAACTCAACAGAGATCCTCCTACCTCTGCTTCCCAGGTGCTGGAATTTAAGACATGAGCTACTATGCCTGGCTATAGTCATGCATTTTTAAAAGCTTACTGAGAAAAAAATTCACATAAGTATTCAACTTTGTAGCCACTTAAAAATGGTATTCAATCCAGTGGTTTTTAATTTCACAGGTTTGTATATGCAACTATTAGCATTAATTTCAGGACATTTTTATCTTGCATAGGTTTTGTTTCTGTCTATCTGCTCATTCCTAGGATTAGCTGAACTTGGGTTGACTATAATAGACTTTTGTGTGTTTTTAATCTCATCACAGCACCTCTGGAAGCTAATGGTGGAAGAGTCAGATTTACTGGGTCAGCTGAAGGTAATAACTGATACTCTTTTAAATCCTGAACTGATTCTGGAAAGCATTTTTATGTAGACTTTGACTGTAGATTCATTTGTTGTTACTCAAGTGAGGAAAATACATTTTATGCTACAAATCATTTGTACTCTAAAGATTCAAGCCTCTGTTGTGATGTAAATACCATCAAACACAGAGTCTTCCTGCTTTGAGAGTTTGCTCTGTATGTCTCTCTAAAATGTCAAGCCTGTGTCCTTCAGACTGCCAGTCAGCCTCCCTGTGTCTTGTTCATTTGGGGTGGTTAAGGCCTCCAGACTCTGATTTACTGAATTGTATGTTGAAATTCTTTCCTCAGATCATTAAAGACTTTTACCTTCTGGGACGAGGAGAACTGTTCCAAGCCTTCATTGACACAGCTCAGCACATGTTGAAAACACCACCCACTGCAGTAACAGAGCATGGTAATTTTCCTATGGCCCTGAGAGTAAAGTTTGCTTGGAAGAGAATCTAGGTCCTTTGCAAGAACAACCAATGCTTTTTTTTTTTTTTTTTTTTGAGATTTAATTTTTGTGTCTATGTTTGCTTGAATGAATTGTAATATGTGTACCTTATGTACAGTTCCTAGAGGCCAGAAGAGGTCACTGGGTCCTCTGAGACTGGAGTTATAGATTGTTGTGAGCTGCCATGTGGGTCCTCCAGTCTTCTAAGCAGCCAGTGCTCCTAACCACTGAGCCATCTCTGTAGCCCAAAGCCAATGTTCTTAATTACCAGTGCTCCAGCCCCACAAACCTATTTTTATTTTGTAAATAACAGAAACCTAACCTCAGAAAGCCTAGTTAGAAAATAATTTGTAGTTACATCTAAAGCTCCCTTATGCTTGGGGTATATAAGCTCCCTTTAGCTTGTGGTCTCAGAACAACTAAAGCAAAGGACTTCAGTATTTTCAAGACTTTTCTCCTTACCCTGACAACTCCCCAAGATATCAGTAACAGCCCAGCCTGGTCTCTAGAAGCAAATTAAAGAAATCTAATGAAGTGCTTTGTTTTAATTGGTTATAGCCAGATCAACATGACTGTAACTGTAACAGTGAAGAAGTCAGGCTTAGGATATTCCTCTTTCAGCAAATTGTCTTCCCCTTGGTCAGTTTAATAGCCACCCCATCCAAGCACAAGAAGAGAATAATATAGTAAGGATCTGAGCGAAGACAAAGAAAATGGGAAGGAAAATGGAGGGCCTTGATTGTTTAAATCAAGTCTGTAAACAAAACAGCCAAAACATAGTTTAAAAAAATGAGCTATCATAAGCCATTTGACATGCTGTGTCCCCAAGAATTGAGTACTGCCAGCCCTGCTGACACTCTGGGAACTGTGCTGAGCAGGACTGGTTCTCTCGGGATTGTTAATAACAAGGAGGGTGACATAATGCTGTCAGGCAGAAGCCACAGGTGCCCTGACCCTGAACCCTGCGTTGCTTTTGTGTGCTGTATTGCAGATGTGAATGTGGCCTTTCAACAGTCAGCACACAAGGTGTTGCTAGATGATGACAACCTTCTCCCTCTGTTGCACTTGACCATTGAGTACCATGGAAAGGACCACAAAGGTTAGCTGTTCTCTGACTGCTTCCTCTCGGTATCTTCTGGTCTTTATTACCCCTCCTCAGAAACTAAAAATCTCCTAGTCTAGTACTCCAGTTTTGTACAGGTAGGTACAAATGTAATTCCAGAAAGGTTGAGACACTGTCCAAGGTTGTTTTTGAGATGCGTCTATATTTTTCTCTAAAACCCCTCTCAGGAAAAGCCCTCGAAGAAGTTTCCTCCCCTCTACCTTTATTGCCTCTCAATGCTGCTTTTCAGTACCATTGAAGTATATTTTGTGTGTGTAATTCACCTTCTCTCTCTGGTTCTAATTAACTAAGTTATCATATTTCTTTATGTAGCAGATGCCACCCAGCCAAGAGAAGTGCCTTCTCGGGAAACATCCCCCCGGGAAGCTCCTTCTTCCGGCTGGGCTGCTCTAGGGCTTTCCTACAAAGTACAATGGCCACTGCACATTCTCTTCACCCCAGCTGTCTTGGAAAAGTGAGTATTTCTAAGTTTCTCCCAAATAAATGTTACCCCTGTTACATCCAAGGGAAAAAGTAAGTGAACAGGAGTAGGACTGATAGAAGCCAGCCAGTCGTCCAGCCGATTTCTATACTAGTATGCTAGAGGTTGCAGACTCAGCCTGTCTTCAGGACCTAATCTAGTTTCAGGACAGGAGTCTAGTTTGTTTTCTCTTGCTGTGAAAAAGCAACTGATTAAAAAGCAACTTGGGAGGAAAGTGCTTATTTGGAGTATACGTCTGGACAGCAGTCCTTCATTGAGAGCAGTCAGTATAGGAATTCAAGCAGGAGCAGAGGCAGAAACCAGAGGAATGCTTCTTACTGGCTTGCTCCTCAGTTTGCTTTCTTACACATCGCAGATCCATCTGTCTGGGTGTGGTATCACCCACAGTGTCTGGGCCCTTCTACATCAATCAAGAACATGCTCCCCAGGTCTGCCCACAGGCAGGTCTGATGAAGGCAGTTCACATTAGTAAGTGAGGTGACAGCCATGAGACAATATGGAATGGTAAGGACTTGAACAAGTGGGAAGGCATATAGCCACTTAGAATCAATTAGACTAGGGCTGGAGAAATAGCTCATTTCATAAAGGGAGGACCTGAGTTTGAATCCCCAGAATGTATCTGAAGCTGAGTGTGGTCCTAGCCTTGTAATCCTAGCATTTCTATTATGAGATAGGAAGTAGAGACAAGAGAATATCAGTATGTCCACAAGCCAGCCAGTTTGGCATACACAGAGGCAAACAGCAAAAGGACACTGTCTCCAACAAGGTGTAAAGGGAGGTCTGGTTTCATATTTACATGAGTGCCATAGCATATGCCCACCTACATTCACTTCACACACACAAAAATGACCTTTTAAAGATTTTTTTTTATGTGGGTGTATATCTGCACACATGCATGCTGGTGCCCATGGAGACCAGAACTGGAGTTGCATGCAATTTTGAGGCACCCACTCTATGAGTGCTAGGAACTGAATTCAGCAAGTGATCTTAACCACTGAGCCCCAGACTTTTTGTTTGAGAGAAGTCTCTATATACAGCTTTGGCTTGTCCTGAAACTCACTATGTAGACCAGGCTGGCCTCAAACTCAGAGATCTGCCTACATCTACTTTCCAAGCAGTGGGATTAAAGGCTTGTACCACAAAACCCACCCCAGACATGTTTTAATTGACAAATAAGCAATTGTAGGTTTGTTATTTGTAGACTAGTTTGTAGCCTTTGGAATGTGAAGACACTAAGTTCTGGCACTTGACTATTCCCATCAGTCCTTAGAACTTTTTCCCCTGGTTTTTATGATTTACTGTTCATGGTGTTAATGTACTTGGGACCCGTGTATAAAGTTAGGTTTCTGTTGTATGTGGTGAAGACTATACCCAGAAACAAAGAGTTTTATTTTGGCTTGAGCATATAGTATCAGGAAGGAAAGCAGGAACCAGGAGGCAGGAACTGAAGCAGAAGTCATGGAGGAGTGCAGCTTTACTGGCTTGTTGTTCATGGCTCATTCAGCTTGTTCATTTTATACTACTTAGGACCACTGCACAGGATGGTACTACACTGTGGGAATCCTACCACATGAATCAAGAGATGCCCCCGCCCCCAGGCTTGCCAAAAGGCTACTCTTAAGGAGACATTTTCTCAGTTGAGCCTCCCTCTTCACAGATGACCCTAGCTTATGTTAGTTTTACTAAAAATGAACCAGCAAATCCTTTTACCTTCCATGGGGAGATAACCAGGGTAGGGCAATGCAATGAGGGGGCTAGACCATGATTCAATGTGGACCATGATGCAGTGTTTTGATTACAGTCTTGTCCCTTGGAATGAACATCTGCTCAGTGCATGGTGGGATAGGATATCCCCAGGAGAGAGATGAGAAAAGCTTATGCACCCTGAGAAAGGATAAGGAAACCATTCTGACTGTGGTTATAGGAGTAAGGAAAAGACCATCTCTTTCAGCTTACCTCTCTAGCCTCCTCATTCTTCCCAACTCACCTCCTGTTTTAGAATATACAGAAGAGCGTCGAAGCAGGAAACAATAAGGCTGATGCCAGGAAAAGATTCTGCAACAGGTTCAGAACTCATAGTCCAGCTAGACAAGTGTACAGACCTTGAGCAGAGACTCAAAACTTGGCTACTCAGTCCATTCACCTCCTTGTTTGATGTGTGCTTTACTTAATATTGCTTTAAAATAATGCTTTTAATATTTAATAAACATTTTACTATTTAAAGTATTTACTATTTTAATATTTATGATAAAATATTTTGTTTAATGTTATCTTAAAATATTTTAATGTTTAATATTATCTTACTATTTAAGATTTTTAGTATTTAATGTTTTTGTATACACATGTGTAATGTATATGGGGTGTCTGTGTGATATGAGTGACTGACCACAGGGTTAAAAGGACATTGGATGTCCTCTCTCATGTTCCACCTTATTCCCTTGTGACAGGCTCTTACTGAAGCTTAGCAATTTTGTTGTTCAACTGAAATTCACTTCATTTTCTCTGCTATCTAATTTACTGCATAAGTACACTATTCTTGTCACTCACTAGAGAGGTGGCAGAGGAATCCCTATGTCTGTGGTGGATGTGAGAGGGGTTGGAGTAAGGTCTATATCGCAGTGATGTTTCTGCCATAGGTACAATGTTGTTTTTAAGTACTTACTAAGTGTGCGCCGTGTCCAAGCTGAACTGCAGCACTGCTGGGCGCTCCAGATGCAGCGCAAGCACCTCAAATCTAACCAGACAGACGCGGTCAAGTGGCGCCTAAGAAACCACATGGCCTTCTTGGTAGATAACCTTCAGTACTACCTCCAGGTACGTTCTGAGCAGTGGATGGAAGAGGTGGGACAAGGAGCCTAGAAAGCAGAGACGGGTCTGCTGTTCTAATGCTGCAGATGGAGAAAATTGAGTATTTCTATCCCTAGGTATGTGGCTTGCATTTTAAGTGGAAATAAAGGGAATTAGGATACTTATGAGCAATGCACTGATTGCTGATGTGACCCTTTGTGTGGAATCTCAGACATAGCTAACTCTTGGACATTGTGGTGTGATACCGTCAATTAAAAAGTTCACATCAAAGAACCATGCAACAATCCCCATCCCCAATGACTGGCAAAAAAAAAAAATCATAATCTTTTGACTAACTTTATAATTTTGTGTTGTTCGTTGGCTATGTGTATTCCATACCTATCCTTGACTACATGTTAGACAAGCCTGCAATAGCTAAGTAAGTGAAAGGACGAGACATAAGTGGATTATACTGGGGTAGGGAAGTGGTCTGAAACTATTAAGAATTACCCATGGAGCTAGAAAGATGATTTAGCAGTAACTGCACTTGCAGAGGACCTGGGTTTGTTTCCTAGCATCCACATGGTAGCTCCAACCATCTGCAACTAATCTCAAATGATCGGACATCCTCTTATGGCACCAGGTGTACATGTGTTTTACACACACACATACACACACACACACACAAGCAAAACACACCTTTTTTTTTTTTTTTTTTTTTTTTGAGTTAACAATTGAGACTGTGGGAATGTAGGTCAGTTGGTAGAGTACTTATATAGCATTCAGGAAGGGTTTGCTCAGGCACTGCAAAATGTCAGGTGTGGTGGTGGCACCAGCCTGTAATTCTAACATTTCAGAAGTAGAAGGAAGAGGATCAGAAATTCAAGGTCATTCTTGGCTATACAGTGAGTTTCAGGCCAGTTTCAGAGTTACATGAGACCCTGTCTCAAAATCAGAAATTATACAACCAGTTCTGTTGACACACAGCTATAACATCCACACTGGGAAGTGTCAGGAAGAATTGCAAAGCCTGGGCTGCAGCAAACAAATGACAGGGAATGTAGTTCAGTCCTACAGCCTTCCCCTGCATACACAGGCCCCAAGCAACGTACACACTCTACAAGGATCAGCAATTGAAACGTGTTACTGGTCAGCCTAAAGTAGCTAGGAGGAGGATGAGGGCTGGTGAGATGGCTCAGTGGGTAATGGCTGGAGCCACCAAGCCTGATGACCTGGGACTGACCCTGGAAAGTTGTCCTTTGCCCTCCATATGTACTCTGTGGCATGAGCAGTTCACACTCATATACTGAAAAGATGAGAAGAACCATAAAATAGAACACTCAGGATGTGCCACATGCTAAAAAAAAATGTTTTTTGGGTTTTTTTTGTTTTGTTTTGTTTTTCAAGACAGGGTTTCTTCTGTGTAGCCCTGGCTGTCCTGGAACTCACTCTATAGACCAGTCTGGCTTTGAACTCAGAAATTCGCCTGCCTCTTCCTCCCAAGTGCTGGGATTAAAGGTGTGTGCCACCACTGCCTGGCTAAAAAAAGTTTTATCTGTCTATCAGGTAGATGTGCTGGAGTCTCAGTTCTCACAGCTGCTTCATCAGATCAATTCTACAAGGGACTTTGAAAGCATCCGATTGGCGCATGACCACTTCCTAAGCAATTTGCTGGCCCAGTCCTTTATTTTGCTGAAGCCTGTAAGTAGGGGCGGTTGTTTGCTTAGCCTAATAAGTTCCTATAGGCTCTTGGAATTGACAAGATATGAAACTGTTATTCAGGGCATGTTCAATTCCATTTTTACATTTTTGACAACTCAAAACAAAAAACAGTATTAAAAGGGAACTAGAATGATAAAGGGTATGGTAAACATATATAAACAACACACACACACACACACACACACACACAGACTTACAGAAATTCAGAAATTTTGACTCTACAGGAAAACAACAGCGTTCACTTTCTTAGAAATCTGTTGGACCAGGATCAACCAATCATTTAAAAGTTGTTTTCTTAGGTACATCCTGTCTTATCGCTCTGGGTGTGTCCATCTGCAAGTACACACATTAGCACTTCTGGCAGCTGCTCAACACTAACTATCTATTAGAATCTTGTGAAAAATCTAAGGCCAGAAAACACTCAAGTCAAACATGCAGTACCAGAAATTGCAAGCATATAAGCTGTTCCCAACCCCAAGGTCGAAAGCAGGACTCAAATAACCCTAGAGTGCTTATACTTTAATCTGTGCCATGAGCAAGCTGTACTGCTCAGGGCACCAACCATAAATGGTATGGGATTCTTTGTACTCTGGTATTTGGGGCTGTTACTTGCTACACCAAGGAGGAGTGACTTATGCAGCTGCCACTCTAAAACAGCAGTAGGCACTGTTCTTGCATGGCATGGGTGTATCCTTGAGGAAAAGCACATCAGAACAACAGGTCATCATAATTGAAGTCTTTATTGAGTGCTTACTGTATGCAAGGCACTGGAGATACAAAGAGGTATAAGTCATGGCTCTGCCCTTAAGGAGCTCACAATCTAGTTGGAAAACAAGACATGTACATACAAAAGTCAGCAACAGCACAGGTGGCCCGGACAATCACCAGTGAACAACACATATACTACAGCAGAAGGGTAGAGATCACTAAAGGCTGCAGTGGGGAAGGAACATTTCACAGAATGGGGCTTCAACTGTTTCTAAAGAGAAGAGAAATCCCAGGGCACAACACTCGGGGCTCAAAGGCAAGAGCATACTCAGTGGGTCTAAGAAATGATGAATTAATGGTGACTAGAGCAGAGGTTTTGTGCAGGGAGTCAGAGAAGCCAGCTGTCCCAAGAAGGGATGTTTACTCTGTATGTTGCTTGGGCGGGCCAGACAGTTTTGAAGGTTGTGGTGTGTCTGCTGAGATCAGACATGGGATCTGTTAAAAACTATTTTCTCAAACCTTGCATTTCTCAGCAATGTCTTCATTTCTTAACACCAGCTATATTTTTGGGTAGGTGTTTCACTGCCTGAATGAAATCCTAGATCTCTGTCACAGTTTTTGTTCACTGGTCAGTCAGAATCTGGGCCCACTGGATGAGCGCGGAGCTGCCCAGCTGAGCATTCTGGTGAAGGTGAGTCTGCCTAGCCACTGAAAATATGTACCTCCACTCCCACCTATGGAGCAGTCTTTGCTCCGGTCAGTAAAGCATTTCCAGAAAAGACACAGAAATGACAAGATTAAAAAGTGCTGGTATCGGTGAGTTTTGAAGATGATTATAATGTGCTGCCTCACAGTGTTCAGAAATAGTTCAGCCCTGAATAGTTTATTCAGCCCACCAAGTATGCATTGGCTTTGTGCTCATTTTCTCACATCCCACTTCCTTCCCTGAACCAGCCTCCTATCTCATTATAATTATAATCTCAGACTATATTTATCTCCTTGTAACAAAACAAGCTCACTGCAATCCCAGTATGTGATGGAATATATTAATCTTAAACGAGTTGCTAAATTCCTACTAATGAGAAAGTACTTTGATGGGAGTCATGCATTTCACAGACATGGTACTAAGGAGTCATTTTAGGAGCAGATAGAACTGGGAATATGGGAAGGCCAGGTGGTTGGTTCTGCAAACATTTAAGCAAAGCTTTTCCAAAGACCTCCCCTCCACCCCACCCCGCGCCGCCCCCAGATGCCTACCACTCTTCCTGGTCACTGACAGCTCGAGTCTCTCTCCACAGGGCTTTAGTCGCCAGTCTTCACTCCTGTTCAAGATTCTTTCCAGTGTTCGGAATCACCAGATCAACTCAGATTTGGCTCAGTTACTGCTCCGGCTAGACTATAACAAATACTATACCCAGGCTGGTGGAACTCTGGGCAGGTAGGAATGAACAATCCATGGGGCACTTACTAGATTTGGAGGAGGGGGTTAATGAACTATAGAAGACCAAAATGCAACTCTAGCCATCATCTCCAGATTGCCCTCATTTTATAAGCAAGGCTCAGTGATGCAGGAAGGGTGGGGAGGGATATAGGGGTAGGGTAATCATGTTCCACAATTTTACTGTTACTGGAATTTATTTTCTAGTGAAATTCATCAGTATAGTAAAACACTACACAGCTGAGGGTAAGTTCTGTGTTAGGTTATGTACTGCTATGAGGGCAGTCTGGCTTCCACAGCCTGCTCTGACATGTACTAGCAGCAGTGCAGCTATGGTGCCTCTTCTAAACTTCCTTAAATCGAATACTGACGTCCAGTGGTAGTCGGCTTCTTAAGAGAGCTATGTTGTTGCCATGGTGTTAGCTATATCTCAGATTGGGCATGACATTTAATGAAACTTTTTTTTTTTTTTTTATAGTTTTGGGATGTGAAAACTCTGGTTCATAAAATGAACAGTCCTAACATGTCTGATGTCTGTAACAAATCTCTCTAGTCATTCATCATATGTCTGCAGACTGCTGAAAGGGTCTTCTAGAAGAAGTCCAGAGGTATAAATCCTTCCTACCGTTCCTGTAGGGAACTGGGGTCTGATATCTCTCTGTAAACCACACGCAGGCTTTGATCCTTTACACTAAGACATCTCTTGGGTGGGTTCATTTGTGTAACAGTGGTTTATTGAGCATTTACAATATTCCTATGGAAGATAACCACAGTAAACAATGGGGATCGATAAAATATTTTTAGGCTTGGCTCATATGTAAGAAAGGAATCATGCTTCTGAATAGGTCGGCTTCTATATGTTACCACCAAATTAGAAAACCCTTTAGACAGGCTGTGGGCTTTCTGTACCTTGTAATTTGTAACTATACAGATTATCTTTATCCTTCCCCAAAATTTAAGATTTGAGTATCCTTTATCTCAAGAATTTAGCCAGTGGATTCTAATCCTTTCAGACTGGTAAAAGGGCAATCAATTCTGGCTAAAAGGTGATAGAGGTCAAATTGTTTAGATTTTAGAAACTGAAAACTGCAACCCAGTTTTCCCACCTTAGACCTGGCACAGGAGTTAAGGTTATATGGTCAGATAGCCTAGCCACCAGTGGCTGAGAACATACTAATGTTCTCATCAGCATAAACAAAAGAAACAGTTCATTGACATACCTTCCCTCTAAGCTGAACAAGAATGCAGCCTCCGGGCCTCAGTCTGTAGTCACTGAATCCTCTCCTCCGCATTGTCTACCACCCATCACGAAAGCTGAGCCTCTGTCCTCTTCAACTATTGAGGATCGATCCCTTCGGTTGTTACCTCTAAAAGCAGGGCTTAGCAGATAACAGCCTGCTGCTTGATTTTTGTAAATAAAGTACTATTCAAACAGCCACACATACTCCTTTAGCTATTGACTGATTGCTTTCATCTCACAGCAAGACAAAAAGTTGAGACAGACAAGTGACCACAAAGCCTAAAGTATTTACTGTTTGGCTCTATATAAAAAATAAGACAGCCTTTATTTATTTGTTAACAGGGATTATGATGATTGAGTGTGAGGAAGGAATAACTTCCAATAGTTGTGACAACTTATTTTACAGAAAACAGTCCCAGCAAATTTATAGTCGCTGTCCATTCATTAACAACTGGCCGTGTTCCCAGTAGCAGGTCATCTGTCAATAAAGTCTTGATACCCAGAGCTGTCCCCAGTCCCTCTCAACTTAGCATTACTTCCTGTTCATCTAGGCCCTCGCTCACTGTAAACTGCGTTTTTGGAAGCATGACATTTTAGGTAGCCTGGTAGAGCCTTTTGACATTGACAGTGGTGCCACAGAACAACGTTCACTCCTGTATTTTATCTACGTTTGTTTGCTGCACTGCTAAAGTGACAAGCCTGCTGAAAACTTCAGAGAAGGTCCTATGTTTACCATGTTCTGAGATTAAGCTCAAAGAAACAGATGAAGACATCCCAGTTACTACAACCAAAGAGATTCAACATTTATTTTATCATAAAAGTCCAGCAAATAAAACTATGTACAAGGTCCATGCAAAGAATACAGTTACACACAAGACAACACTTAAAACCTGATTAAAACACAATCTCCACAATAGCAGGGGATAAAACCAGAAAGACCAAGTATCTTTAGTGAGAAACATAATCATGTTTATATTTTGGATGCTGCTTGAATCCAATTCTCTCCCCAACAATGAGGCACTGGATCACCCATTCTTGTGATACCACAGGCAGTTGCAAGGCTTCAGCACACTTGAGCACCGAGGCTGGGCATGAGGGGTCTGTCACCACCACATCAAATACCCCTAAAGCAATGTCTGTAAAAAGTAGGGGGAGGTGAATGAGGAAAAAACACGCAGTTTAGCTCCTTTAAAAAGACAGGTGTGCCTTCTAATCAGTATTCCCTACTCTGCCAAACCAAAGCCCTCTACTATAGGTACTGTGTGTTCACAATCTAAAATAAAAGTTGTAATCACCACTTCTGACCTTGTAGAACTATTGAATGGCAATGTCACTGGAGACTATAGAAGCCGGAACAGCATTATCCTTCACTTCTGTCAACCTACCCTTTTTGAAGGTGGGACTTATCTTAAAAATGAGGACAGATTTGGAATACAAAGGCTAACAGGTGAGAGTCTAAGAACATCCCTGGAGTGACTAAATAGACACTTTCCAATACCTTTGTTATGGGCACTTGAATGGTGCTGCTTCACAGAGGCTGCCCCTCCAGTCATAAGGATCTCAGACCAGAGCTCCAAGAAGTTCTGTTGTTGATCTGACACCAAGAGCACCTTCAGATTCTGGAAAGGGTTTTCACGGGGTTGCCTGTGAAGGAGTTGGAAACAGTGTTTAGGAACTGGAAAGATACCCATCATATCAATTAGCTCTGCAAAGGGAGTCCTTCATGTCTGCATGCTTTCCTAACTATGCCATGCATTGAGCTCTGCCTCTCTTCTAAATGAAGTATGCATTCTAGGATCCCAGACTTGGCTAGTAAACAAACTTAGAGAGGGGAGGGAACTAACTTGATTTAATGATTGAAACTTAATCCTATTTTCAAAGCTTCCCCTAATGGGGAACACTGACCACATACACTAATCTTTCCACACATTCAGAAGGTTCCCAGCCAATGTAAAATGAAGGGCTGGCAATAAAGTACTTTAAATGTACTTTAACTGCTGAAGTCATTTCCAATTCATTCAAATTCTGACTTGTGTCTACAGACATTCCAGTTTCTAGTAACCCTTCAATTTTTTAACTAGACTTTCTTCCCAAATGCTAGTCTTCCTGTCTTCTCAGCTCTAAATGGGCTCCTGAACACTCACCAGTCCAGAATCCGTTGCTCCTCAAGGCTATACCCAGCAGGCAGCAGATAATTACGATAGTTTTGAAGTTGGTTGGCATGGCAACTGTCATGGACCCAGACATGAGACACACAAGGAATGCCACTGGCAAGGCACAGGAAGTACTTCCGGGTTCGACAGTGCTGGTCCGCAATTAGGAGACACTGGTAGGCTGTGTTACACTAGAAGAAAAGAAACCCAGCTGACTGGTCTGGTGGTATCTAGGAGAACCTTTCCTAATTAGCTGCACCAATGAGCCCTCGAGAACAGATGTAAAGACTTCCAATTGGTATCAAAAGTACTATCTAATCTGTTTTTGTACCCAAGGCTGTGTTGGCTCACTGAGAAGCCCAAACTGCTTCCTGTAACAATTCCTTTGTCTCACCTACATCTTTTGGAAGGCCTAAAACTCAAGGGTCAACCACACCCAACACCCCACCTTCCAGGCTAGGGGAACCCTCTACCAATAGGCTTTGTGCTGCATATGTTCAGTCTGTGAGGTCTCTACAGAGCCACTAGCACCTAACACGCTCTAGCTTCTCTTCCTTGTGTACAGAAAATGCTGGGCTGGAGCAGCACTGGAGTGGCACAGTCCCTGGACTTCAGCAAACCACCCACCCCCCTTGGGCTTTTTCTCAGTACCAGAAAGAGGGTAGCCACAAAACAAAGTCCTCACCTGGGCTTCATTGAAGTCTTCAAGGATATACCCAGCCCCTGCTCGAAGCTGGCATTCTGTATACTGCTTGTTGAAAGGAGGGATTTCTAAAAATTCTGTGTATGTAACAAAAATAATTATTTTAATATAAAATTTAAATAATGGTTTCCTAGGTGCTACTTTAATGCTTCCTCTTCCACTCTTCAGCCACTCGTGATTAGATAGACACAGACCTACTAATGTGTTCAAGGGACTGAACAACCTGCATCATTCGCAGTCAGTCAGCTTCCTGACTGTTCCAAGCAACAGGCATGCACCTATGTAGAACTGCCTTGTAAAGTCTGCTTTTAAGGGTAAGTTGTTGAAGCAACACCAGAAAAGCAAACAAGGCTGCCAACCATCTTTCTATAATGCCAGACTGAGCATGGAACTCAAGGACTCCCGATACTGACACCTGGCTAGGTCAGTGCTTTTTCTTCCACTGTACTTATCTGAATTCTGTTTGACAAACCACATGTAATACACTTGCCCTCAAAACCCAGCCACCCATCACCAGAACATCTCAGATATGCACCATTCAAACCACATAAATCTAAGTCAGCACCCAGATCACTTTCCCACTCCCTGTACATGTTTCAATCGCTGTAACTAGTGAGTAGAGCCATCATACATCTTTAGCTACACCATTTTATGACAATCACATTTTCCTCATTTTCATTCCTTCTTGCAAGACTCAACATTAGTCAGAACTCTAACTTACAAAACAGCAATCTAGTTCTCAAGCTTGGACAGATACCTGGAGACTAATGTCACTCAGTATTTGTTTGATCTACACATTCTCCTATACCACACATTTGTCAGACCTCTGAAATGCATTCTACCACCTGACCATAGACTTCACCTAGACATAAATTAATGTATGTAGCATACAGACTTATTTTAATGAAAGGCCCAATAAATCAAAGGGCCTAGAAACTAATTCTTCCCAATTAGTGGCTGGAGACACTACAATTCCCTTCTTACACTCAGAACGAAATGCATCCTCCACATGGGTTTTCTTAAGTAGATGTAGAACATAAATGGGGAAGGTGGCCAGACATCAGGAGCATGCTGCATATGGATAGTTATAGGAAGGTAAAGCTAGCACTGTTCTAATTCCAAGTCTGTCATTGCTGAAGCCATTTATCCCTGATAGACTGAGAGATTTATCTTTCATTTTATGTAAGAAGGGGGCTCTCCTCAGGCTGCCAAGCCTGGTGACCTGAGTTTGATCCCCTGCGACCCCTTACATTAGGAGGAAGAATAAAACTCTAACAAATTGCCCCATGACTACCACATACGTGCACACATACATATACATCCATGCATAAATCTATATAGAGTGTACATCTATGTAGTGTATCTATGTAATATTACAATATTACCAAATTAACCAAAAGATAAATATTTCTCACCTACCTACCAAAGCTATCTTGAGAACCACTCACTGAGAACAATTTGGTGAAAAGTTTACAAACCAGAAATAGGGTACAAGTTAATTTTACTTACGTAGCCAGTTAATTTAACTTACAGTTACCACCTGCCTGGTGCACTACTCTACCTGAACAAAAAGAAGCATCCCTTCACAAAGTAAATGGAAAGAGTGTACAAGTCAGCACCTCTGGGGACTCACCCTCTTCTTCTTCGCTGCTTCCTGTAGGACCATCTAGCAGTTTAGAGCGGCTGGCCAGCTTGTCACTGGTTGTAGCCATGGTGAGGAGAAAGGCATAGCCCAGAAACAAGGTCTTGTTGAGGGGCAAAGGCCCTCTTGGCTCTTCCAGGACAGAAGGCTCACCTGTGTTGTCTCCAGTCTCACAGGGGCTCACAAACTCTGCTGCCCCTACTGTTCCTAGGAAGGACAAAGCACAGTTACCAAAACAATGCACACAGATCACTTCTTGGACAAAGGCCCAGCACCAAGTGTGACCGGATAGGCCATGTCCTGGTAAGCTTTGTCTAAGCTATGGCCCAGACACTTAATACAACCACTCTAAATGCCCAACAAGCTAGGACCAAATTTACAACAATGACAAAATAACATTTAAATCTGATGTGACCATTACAGTGGGCAGTCTGTTGTTTTCACATATGGAAATGAACTGGTATTATTTCTATAACATCAAATTCTAAGGCCACCTGAAATCAAAGGTGGTTCTAGAACAAAAAAAATGTAGTATTTGGAAGTCTTCAACCACACTCATCACCCAGGTCTCTGACATTTTGAAGCAATCTTTAAAGAGGGAAAAAACAATTTTTTCCTGCTGTTGAGAACTGTCCCAATCAGATTCTCCCACTGTACCTAAGGCTCTCAGCAGAGTAAAACCAAATATTTGGTGATTGAGTCTTTATGTAAAGGTGAAGCCACAACACAATACCCCACCTCAACACCCAACTGTCAACACCTGGGAAGGTAAGTGAGCCACCATTCCAGAACACCCATGCTAAGATGTGCCCCAGTAAGTCCTCCAGGAGGAAACGGATACCTACTGAAGCCGAATCAGGTTCACTAGGAGGCTAATATGACGGCAGGTCATGCATGCCTCCTGAAATAAAGCCAGGATCAGGAACAGTCAGAGGCAGTAATACTATGCATTTGGCACTGGACTAATGAGTCTAGTCTATCTAAATTTGAGATCTAGCTTATTCTGTCACGTTGAGAAAGTTACCTAACTTTTCTGTCTTTGACTCTTCAAAAATAATAGAAAGTGAATTCTAGCACATATACTTTAAGAGATTATATAAGTGAATGTGAGTGAAAATATTTAGGCTTCATGTCTAACCCAGTAAATATTTAATAAAAGTTAGCTATTAGTTTTTAAACAACCTTAAATACAAGGCAGTGGTATTAGGTAGCTAAGCAGATGACACAACTCCAACAGGAAAAAGAAAGACCTGGTGCTGGGGCAAGAGAATGTGGAATGCCATCAGGGTGCTAGCCTGAGAGACCCTAGCCAACAGACACAGGACTTTACCTCTGTCTACAGAAGCCCCACTTGCACAACTGACTGAATTTTCTTCACAGTGAATAGGAGTGACTGAAAGGGATGGGCAGGGGAAAGGGAAGACGCAGGCTGAAGCACAACCATTCTATAGGAAGCTTGAGAAAGTGTAAGCACAAGATATTGGGGGTGGGGGTAACAAAGCCTACCAAGAAGCAGGAGATGGCAGAAGATAAAATTTCACCTATTTTGAGTCCACTTAAACTTCCATACTTATATTCTCCCAAAGAGCCCACACAGAGTCTGTGATCAAGTCTTGTCCTCCTGCTGGGCTCTGAAGAGAGGACAGGGAATGTAGCTTATAGCAGGATAACCTCTAACTTGTAGGCACCAGGCTGTGACAGCATAGAAAGGACATCTCCATGGACGAGGCTCCCATCTTACCAGGTTTCACGGTGGCAGACTTTCGCCCTCGCTTAGCAGGGGACCGTTCCTCTTCAGAAGTTGGAAGTTTCCTTTTGCCTGATGGAACTCCCGTGGAAGCACGGGGACTCTCTGTGGTTTTACGTGTGGGTGTTGCACTGTTGCTGCTGGAGGCAGTAGGGGTGGCTGGGGAGCTCATGTTACTGCGCCGTTTCCGCTTTCCTTCCACCAAATTGTCTGAAGAATAAGCCAAAGGCTAGTAAGATCACGTTAAGTAAGAATTTAAACCTGATATGGATACTACTGTGCTTTTTGCAACCTCCCCAATCAGGAAGGCTCCTTTTAAAGCCACACATTTTATGTTCTAATACTGCCATGACAGAAGTATATTTGCTCCCCAATAGAACAAGAAAGGCCAGAAAAACCCTAGAGACTTCTCATTTGGTATCTGGAAGGGGAAAAAGTGTGGCAGTAACTAGAAAATGACAGTCATTACTATCCAATAAGCCACACAAAGGAGTCAGGCAATCCTCCTACTATTCTAGAAACCATTCCTCCCTTTAAGCAAAGCACAGATCACAGGCAGTTGTTCAGGAAAGTCTTACCTAAGCTGATATCTGCTGCCTTTGTGAGTGGTGTGACAGCTTCATATGGGCCAAGCCCATACTGCTCTCTCAGTCTGTTTCCTTGCTCCAAGGACAGAATGACTGCCATTCGTTTATACCACTTCCTTTGGCCTTCTTTTTCAATGCTGTAATACAGCTCCCCAGACTCCTTCCTATGTCCTTTCACCACTCCTGGAGATGACATTATAAGAGATACCATAATTGCAGACTGCTGAACACCCTCTCAGAAGGGCTCTACAAAAGCAAGCCTGAGGCAGGGAACACAAAGAGCCAACAACCATGGTCTGAACTTGGCTGTCCATCCCAAATGGTTTACAATCCTTGGGATATATGTAGCTAATCCATATTAGACGATTAGAAAGATCTTCTGAGAGAGAACAGTCTACAGCTATAAAATAAAGCTTCCCAACACTGGACTTAGGGATTCATTTGAGCCACTGGACTAGTGGCTCAAATGAATCTCCTGAAGTGAATGGCATGATTTCTTCATGATCCAATAGCAATCTCCTAAGCCTTCCTGTTGTGGTTTCTTTGAGGAATGAGTGAAAATAACACGTGAAAATGACAATTCTAAGAAATCATGTACATGTTTGTCTATTGTACAACAAAGTCAGGATGGAGAGAACAAAGAAAGGGAAAATAAAGCCTGCTTCCCTGCTCTTCTCTACCTTGCTGCTCTTACACTGATACACAGCTACAGATAGGCATTAAGTTAGGAGCACAATGCGTGACTGAGTTAGAACTCAACCAACCTGAGTTTAGGCCTACTTCTGTTATGTGAGGATTAGTTAGGGAAGATCTATTTCCAATTCTATGAAAAAAGGAAAAAAACAAAACCAAAAAAACCCACACTCCTTTGTACCAACCAGTAAACAACATATATCCCAAACACAACATAAAAATGACACATCACTACTGATTATTTTTCGTTCTGATGAACAGAAAGGTACACTTCATTTCCATTAGCTTGTTTTCAATGAAGAGCTAAGGGACCCAGCTATCCTGCCAGGGAAAAGCAAGGAGGAGGAAGCTGTGCCACACAATCGACTCCTTTACTCAGCATACTTGTCTCCTAGCTTAAATCTATTACCACACTAAATCTTGAAGATCACCTCAGATTGACACATGCCCAAGGCCAGAAGGATACTCATCACTAAGGAAGAGCTACTACAACTAGAAGCAGTGTGCTACTGACTGACACTGGTAAATAAATCTCAACAAGTGGAATACTGAACCCCTATCCCATGATGCACATTTACTGCTGATACCAATCTATTTTGAAAGAGCCAAATGTCAACCTCGAAGAGGGCTTCAAACCAGATGAAGACGATACATACAAAACATGAGCTACCAGTCCCACCTACTGCTCCTAAGTAATGCCACAGAACCGATGGTGTTATCAAGTGTTACAAGATAAAGTGGCCCCAAAACACCAAAACAAGGGAGCAAAAAGCAGGTACTTGGGGAACCCTAGAACAAGAAATCCCGGAAGCTCCCATCAGGAACGCTTGTCCTCCTAGTCTACCCATGTTCAACACAATATCCAGAAAGGATATTTCTAAATGACAGTCAACACCACATAGCTAAGAAGCTATATTCACAGAATTAATATATGAAAAAGTAAAAGCACACACAAATACCTCACCATTGCCAACACTGGCTATTACAAAGAGGACAGTGACCTGAGACCCCCTGAAAAGACAAAAGAAAGGCATCATTCTTCAAATCAGACCATGATATGCAGTGCGCTGAGTTAACAACCTCTTCCTAAGTTAAAATATCTCAGTGCACAACCAGTCTGCAGCTGAATTCTTACCAACACAGTCAGTGAGCTTAAAAGTCAGAGGTAAAACCTGGCATAGTAGCACACAGCCTTAACCCCAGGACTCAAGAGACAGAGGCAGAGGGATATCTGTTAGCTTGAGGCCAACCTGGTTTACAATGCAAGTTCTGGGACAGCCAGGGCATAAAAGGTGGGAGTGGAAGACAACAGAATACAAAGGGGAGAAACCACTCATGCTGAAGTAGAGAGACCTGGAAAGAACCACCTTACCTAGCGATAAAGACTCATCACCGCCGGGCGGTGGTGGCGCACGCCTTTAATCCCAGCACTTGGGAGGCAGAGGCAGGCGGATTTCTGAGTTCGAGGCCAGCCTGGTCTACAGAGTGAGTTCCAGGACAGCCAGGGCTATACAGAGAAACCCTGTCTCAAAAAACTAAAAGCGACTAAAAAAAAAAAAAAAAAAGACATCACCAGCGATGTAGGGTGATGGATGTCACACGCCTCCCTCGGCCCCAAACATGATCAGATAGGAAGAGCACTTCACCCCTAATGACATTCTTTACACTGAATAAAAACAAAATCATAACTCCAGTCGAATATGAAAACATCAGACTTAATCTGAGAGACCATTCTATAAAATAGCTAATATCCCTGAAAACTATCAAAGTCATGGAAAAACAAAAGACAGAAATTTCCACAAACCAGAAGACCAAACGAAACATGATGACTAAATGTAATATGATATCCTCGACTGGATCCTGAAACAGAGAAAGTACATTATAGAAAAGATGGTAAAATCCAAATAAAGTTTGGAGTTTAGTTAACAGTTTGGAAATGAGATTGGTTTCTTGGTTCTGACAAAAGTATCAGACTAATTTAGGACATTACAGATAGAGGATGCTCTGCGAGAGGACACAGGGATCCTCTCCCTAACACCATTCTGTACTTGACAACATTTTCTTTAATTCCTTAACTATTCCAAAATAGGTTTACTGAAAACCAAAGTACAAACAAAACAGTCAATGGCAAGGGGAAGCAATGTAATAGGAATGAATCTCTGACTTTTGAGATCCAGAAAAACAGTGAGACTGGAGAAGACAAAACTGTCTTGGTAAGTGCTGACAAGATGAGCCAGCAGGCACAGTACATCTATAGGGACTCTGCTTGTTTTATTACCTGCACTGAAATATTCATCTTCTGAGAGGGCTGTCACTTCAGTGTCCAGGGGGATGGGGTCACACAGGAGAATGTCTTTGCCCAACACATCACATTCATACCCATCATCAAAGAGCAGCTTATACTTCCCAGCTCCAACATCTCGGGTGATTTTCCCGGAGTAAAAGTAGCCATTAGATGACCACTTGGCTACAACACGGAGCCCCACAAAGCTGTTTCCTGAAGAGGAGGAATCCAAGCCATCAGAGGAACCAGTAGCAGCCTGAAAAGGAATCTCTGGAGAATCACTCCGCCGCAAAGTACTAGAACTGGCATCCGCCCGCTTGGTGGAGTCTGGCACACGGGGCATAATGCGGGTGAAGGACTTGTCATCTGGTGACATGCTAGGTGAGGTGTCTTCTATGCCCAACGGTCCAGACACAATTGTTTCTCTAAAGACAGGTAGAGAAGGAAGTGAGAACAAGACAGGACCTACCTTCCGACTCTTTTCCCTATAGATCTCTTCCCCCATTCTTTATTAACCCCATCACAGGCATGAGCCCAATCTCTCAGTGGCCTCAGGCATCAGTGTGAGCTCCTCCTCACCCTCTTGTACCTCACACACTCTGCTCTCCTCTTCCCTCTACTCCTATTTTTTTGGCATTACTCAGGTACCTGGTTCCAGTGGTCCGAGAAGGTGGGCGGCCCCTTCGCCCACGCCCACGAGGTGTAACTGGAGCCTTCCCTCCTTGTCTGATGCCAAGGCCTGCATCACCATCTTCCTCACACACTGGTGCCCCTGTCTGACTGACCCCTTTTCTAGGACTAGAGAATGAAGACAGGTTAGTTTGATAGCAGCTGCTAAATGAATACATCCTTTAACATCTCCCCAGGACCTTCCAACTATATGTCAGGTAACATCTGCTGCTCCTCCAGGGCAACAGGAAGCTGGCTCACACCCATCAAAACTCATCAACAAAACCTCAGCCGGGGAGCAAGGGGAGATGGGATAAAAGGACTTTTTCCTGTATGAAAATCTACACCCTCCAGACATAGCTTCCTGCTGCTACTATTTGAGATGCCACACCCATTTCTACCTGACCTATTCTACTTCAGGCTCTGGATACCCACAGAGCAGACCAAAAGCCAAGGACATAGAGCACAGTGGGGGCCTATTCCAAATCTGTACTCCCAACCAAAATATGGATAAGCTGCAGAACATAGGGATGGCAGGAGAATGTACCCAGCATTCCCAACATTCCCTAATATTTCTTCTCATGTGATACTAAAACATCAGCAGCCCTGCCCCTGCTGGGTCTCTCTGGAGACCCTGTCTGCACCTCAGTTTTCCTGGGCCTCCTCGGGAACTGGGTAAGGCAAAATCTGCAGCTTCTGTCCCACTGGTTTTTCCTTTGAGTGGCCCAGCTCCTCGCCCTGAGCTGCCACTGCTGTGTATGGCTGAGAGACTTGTTCCACTGGATGTGTGGTGTGAGCTGGAAGCTTTGGAGGAGAAGGAGCTGATGTCCCCCAGGTCCCCAGAGGAACCTCCAGTCTGTGAAGGCGAAACTTCTGTTTCACATTCCTGACACTCTACGATTGGTTCTTCAGTCTCCTGAAGGGAAGAAACAGACAGGGAGCTAAAAGAAAGCACACTAACAGAAAGCTAAGGTGATGCTGGGAATCCTAGAGACTGCAGGAATGCCACATCAGCCAGGTGGGAATCAGGAGGGAAATTTCTGAAGCAATGGAAATGTTCTATATCTGTTTTCAGCCATGGCTACATAAATTTTTTCAAAGCATAGCCAGACATGATGGCACATATCTTTAATCCTAGGAGGCAGAGGCAGGTGAACTGTGAGTTTGAGGCTAGCCTGATCCATATATCAAATTTCAGTCCAGCCAGGGTTATACAGTGAAACCCTGACTCAAAATTAAGTAAATAAATATTGTTTTTCAATTCGTTCAAAGCTATTGAACCACTTAACATATTACATGTAGCAAAACATTAAGAAGAAAGAACCCTTTCTATGGCACATGAAATTATCTTTCTACTGGGAAAGCTCATAAACACGGGCTACTAGCAAGGACTTTAACCCAGAAGACAGAAGGATTTCCCTGTGGAGAGAAGAGAGCTAAGGAGGTCACAGAGAAGAGCGAGCAGGAGCCATTCTGGGCACATCATTAACATTAGTTCTTTCTAAGTGTCCAAGGAAACAGAACGTTGTAAGTAAAAATAACTAAAACAAGTATGGAAAAATGAAGACAAAAACTATCAAGAGCAGAGAATGTAGCTTCGTGGGCTAGTTTACAGTTTTGAACTCCATCCAGCATGGGTAGAAGGGACTCACATTCTAATGAAAGTATATGCTGAGTGTAGTCACACACACTGGGAAGTGAATGCAGGCAGATCTCTGTAAGTTCAAGGCCAGCCTGGTCTACATGCTAAAGATAGCCATGGCTACATGAGAACTTGTCTCAAATGATGATGATGAACTTTTGATAACTACAAACCACTGGCATATCAAGCTGGTTTTGCCTCATATGCACACTTGGGTGCTAGAGCTCAGCTGTCAAAGTCAGCTAGTGAGCCTGAAGCCCAGGCATAGTACGGCATCCCCAACAGGCAGAGCACAGGGGAGCAGGCAGACAGGATATATGCAGAGCAGCAGGCTAACCGACATGGCGTAGAGAAAGAAGGTTGTCCTCAGCAGGCCCAGCCTCCCACAAAGACAGTAGTACCCTAAGTACATGCTTATGCAATACGCTAAAAGGTAAACAAATGGCTGCTTCTGACTTCTCCCTTCTGGAAAATTTCTCCTTTGAGAATTTATAGTTTGAGGGAGGGCAAAGACAGATAGCAAAATGGCACATAAGATGCTTTATGACCCAAGTCTGATAACCCAGAGCCACATGGTACAAGGAGAGCTGACTCTGAAAGCTGTCCTCCAAAAGCTGTCACACATGGGCCACTGTACACACACCCACATGAATACACACACTGAATGAATGAATGAATGAATGAATGTTAAAAGGAAAGAAATCCCACAGGCTTGGGGTGCAGCGTAGCTGATGGAGTGTTCTCCTCCCTCACATGCATGTGGCCTTAGGTTTGTCATATACAGAGATGGAGACAGAAAGATCAGAAGTTCAAGAATGGCTACACAACAGGTTAAGAAGCTTGAGCTACAGGACGAAACAAACGAGTCAGGCAGTGGAAGCACTCAGGAGGCAGAGGCAGGCAGATCTCTGTGAGCCAGAGGCCAGCCTGGTCTACAGAGCAAGTTCCAGGACAGCCAGGGCTGTGTCAAAAGACCCTATCACAAAAAGAAAAAAACAGAAAAAAGAAACTGAAGCAGAGAGTGCTAGTAGCTAGGGAGCCGGGGTTGAAAGGGGAGAGGGGAGGACTTGGGGATAGGAGGAGCAGGGCGTAGGTGGGTGCCGTTGTTACCTCCGTTACTTTCCTTTCCACTTCTGTCCCATCCACATAATAAACATCTGTGATGACACGGGTGACAAGTGTACGGACTTCTCGGATTGTTCTTGTGTGGCGATGCAAGACGTGGCCATGTGGAGGCTGGGGCATTTCAAATTCTTCTTCCCCCTACAACAAAAAACCACAACAGAGTCTGAACAAAGCCAGTGAATGGAAAGTGGAATGGAGCCACAGTGTCCCTGTAAACTCTTGTGGCCTGTCACTTCTGAGTCGTGAATCGGACATGATAAGCGTCCGTTATTCACAGAAGACTGAGAAGAAGCTGCAGAAGCCTGTCTGCCTCGCCTGACCTGAAATGACAAAGCTCAGTCATAGTACCTAACACATTATTTTGAAAAAAGCATTCTAATTTTTTTCACCTTTTTGTTTGTTTCAGACTTGTCTTCAACTCATTATGTACCCCAGGCCAATCTCTCCAACTCCTGAGCCTCACTTAGTGATTGTTGTGGGAGGGCTCTGCCCACAGTGGGTGGTAACACCCCTCAGCTGGTGGCCCTGGGTTCTATCAGACTGAGCAGGCAGTGGTGGGATCATCACTCAGAAGGCAGGTGGATCTCTCTGAGTTAGAGGCTAGCCTGATCTATAGAGGGAGTTCCAGGAAAGCCAGGGTTAACACAGAAAAACACTGTCTCAAAACCAAACCAAACCAAACCAAACCAAACCATGGGAACAAAAATAAAAACCAAAAAAAAAAAAACAACAACAACAAAAAGAGACCAGGCAAGCCATGTGGAATAAGCAACTAAGTGGAGGCCCTCCATGCCTGTGCATCAGCTCGTGTCTCTGGGTTCCTGTTGTTTTGAGTTCCTGCCTTGGCTGCCCTCAATGGCCTATGTACATTAAATAAACCCTTTCAGCCCCAAGTTGCTTTTGATCATGGTGTTTTGTCATAGAAATCCCATTTAAGACACATGGAATAGATTTTTAACTAAAGGGTAAGTTAGAAAGCTGGGCATGGTAGTTTACGTCTATAATCTCAACACTTGGAGGTAGAGGCAGGAGAATCAGAAGTTCAAAGCCATTTCAAGACTATACAGTTTGAGGCCTAGGTAATCTGAGGCAATGTCACCAAAATAAAACAAAACCAAATTAAGATTTTGTATCTAGAATGAAGAGATAGCGCAGTGGTTAGGCACCCTTGCTGCTCTTGCAGAGGGTCCTGGAGTTCAAGGCCCACCACCCACATGGCAGCTCACAACTGTCTATAAACCCCAGTGCTAGAGGACCCAGTACCCTCTTCTGACTTCCATGGGCAACAGGCATGCACTTCACTCAGTGCACTTAAATATATGCATGCAAAACATTCAGACATATAAAATAAAAATAAAACAGTTTTAAGATTTACCATTAAAAATAATTTGAACAAAACCCTACTTTTTGACAACTTCATAGTACTTCAAGAAAAATAAGCTTCTTTCATTCAAAAAACATTTTGTAAATATTTGGTGAATAGCTTATGTGCACCATGGATCACATTATCCAAACACCTGCTAGAAAGATCAGGAGAGGTGTAATTCATTCAAATGCACTATTACCAGTTAACATAAGAAGAACAAACTAAGAATTTTTAGACCACTACTCAAACAAACAAGCAGACAACAAAGAAGAACCAGGCTGTTTCATGATCATAATTTCTCCTAAGTCTGTGTATGTATGTGTGTGCACGTGTGTCTAGTGAGTGTTCATGAAGGTCTGAGGGTCAATGTGTCTATAATTACTCTCTCCCCTTCAACCTAGAACTTGCCAATTCAACTAGACTGGCTGCTGCTCAGCAAGCCCCATGGATCTTGTCTTTGCTACCCCAGTGCCAGGATCACAGGGTGCACACTCCTCCGTCAGGCTTCTTTACATGGGTTCTAGGGGATGGAACTCCAGCCCTCGTGTTTGAGCACTGAGCACTTTATGAACTCAACGATCTCCCCCACCCTCATGGTCACAATTTCTATTGCCAAATGGGCCCCAAGATTATGCTTTAGTCAAATCTGGATAATTTTGATAAAAAGGACTGTTTGCAAACTAGACCTCAAAGCCCTGTTTGCTCACTAGCCCTAATCATTAGCTTCGTAGAGCCCGCCAGTGTTTAACAGGACTTGCTGGTAGCTAAAACTTGCCAGCACTTGGTCTGTCTTCTCATAACACCTGTAGCACAGCTCAGCACTGTCCCCATCCTCATCCCACTGGTTCTGCTTTCTACAGAGAAACAGGAAGTAATTTACCCAAAGCTTTCAGTAATATAACTGAACAATTCTAACTCTGACTTTAGCTATGGAGTAAAACAGATAGGAAATTTAAAACATGGACCCTAACCCAACTCTTCAAACTGTTTCCACATACACCACTCTGTCTAATGAGGGTAGAACACAGCTATTGCATGTCGATCATCAATGTACCAGAACCATGACAGCCTCAAGTGACTTGTGCAGCCTGACTGTTCCCCACTTGGTGGTTCATCTTGCATTCTGGGATCTAAACAGTTTCTGCCCATTAAAGTGAACCCTTCCAGGGACAGACTTAACTGATGAAGACAGACAAGAGACAGAGAAGGAGGCAGATAATCTATGCTAACTTGTGAGAAGAGTCTCCAAAGTTAAATAACTTGAATATTCCATTATTATTCGGTGGAGAAAAGTCATTTTCCGGCCATAGAAAAACGAGTTCCATGTATACTTCACATACACAAGTCTAGGGTGCCTGAGAGTGGCAGCCTGGACTCTCACTGAGCACTGGCCTGAGTCCGAGCTGTTGCAGAGAGACTTTTTTAAAAGCTCTGACACTCAAAAAAACTCCATCAGCATCTCTAACAGTCCTTCAAAAGGCTACACCAGTTTCAAGTTCTCCACATCCACTTTCCAGAACTTTTCCCCAACCCTCTTTACCCCTCTACCAGCTGCATTTTCCTAGCACTTGTTTTTTTTTTTAAAGATTTATTTATTATTATAAATGAGTACACTCTAGTTGTCTTCAAACACACCAGAAGAGAGTGTCAGGTGGTTGTGAGCCACCATATGGTTGCTGGGATTTGAACTCATGACCTTCGGAAGAGCAGTTGGTGCTCTTACCCGCTTAGCCATCTCACCAGCTCCTCCTAGCACTTATTTTAAGATTCATTTTATTTATGTGCATATGTCTGTGTTGAACATATGTCTTATGTGAGGGTATGTGCCCTCAGAGGCTAGCTGCAGTTGCAGACAGGGGTGAGTTGCCCAGAATGGATGCTGAGAACTAAACTCAGGTCCTCTAAAACAACAACAGGGCTCTTAGCACACTAGGCCATCTCTCCAGCTGCTAGCACCTTTCTCAGCAGGAGAAACTAGCTCTAAAACACCTTCTCCTACTCAGCATGGCACTGTAGTAGTACCTATCACAAGTGGTTGCTAAAATACACCCATAACAATCAACAGGTAGGAGCTAGAGAGACGGATCACTGGACAAGAGTACTCACTACTCCCGTAGAGAGCCACAGCTCAGTTCCCAGCACCCACACAAGGGGACGCACAAATGCCTCTAAGTCCAGCTCTCATAGACCCAACCCTCCTCTGGACTCCAGGCACCTGCATTAGTGTGTGTGTGTGCCTCCACCTCACACACAGACACACAGACACACACAGACTTTAAAATAAATCTAAAAGTGGGGGATGATGTTAGAGAGATGGCTTATCAATTAGGAGCGCAAGGTGCCCTTGCAGAGAACCCAGGTTTGGTTCCCAGCATCCACAGGGCAGCTCACATCTATCTGTAAGTCCAGTTCTAGAGAATGTGGCATCCTCTTCTGATCCTTACAGGCACCTGTACTAACATGGCATATACACAGCAACAGACACATACACAACATAATAGTTATAAGAAAATTAATAGGTAACAGCACGCCTCAATCTTTTCAGACATGCTGGATGCATGCACCTCCCTTAGCACTTAGGTCTGGCCCTTGATGACTCATTGATGGCCTGTCCACCATCAGCACCATCAACAATCCTGAGAGACAAGTAATGCCCCTTTGCAGAACATGAAACCTCTAAGACAGTTCTACCAATACCTACAATAGAAGCAGTCCTAGAGAACATACCTATTCCTACTCTAGCCTTCTGTCAATCTTTTTATTTAAAAAACTATTAGCCAGAGCATGCTGGCACAGCCCACACCTATAATCCCAGCACTTGAGAGGCAGAAGTATCTTTCTGAGTTCAGGCCAGCCAAGTGAGACCAACCATGTGTCAAAAAACAAACAAAAGCCAACAAAAACAAAAACAAATGTCATTGGAGGTGGGGAGATGGCTTAGTCAGTAAAGCTTTAGGACAAGTTCAGACTGCCAGAACCAACTGAGTACAGTTGTATATCTACTCCCAACAATGGTGAGATGCAAGAGACATGACCCCAAACTCAGAGGTCAGCTAGCCTGGACTATCTGGGGAAGTTTCTGACCAATGAGAGGCCGTTTCAAACAAAAAATGGAAAACACCTGAGGACTAACACCTGTTTGTCTTCTGACACACATGCCCCAAGTGGCGTGTACACACACACACACACACACTAAAAACATAAGATAGTTATGAGAAGCACTAAACTGAGACCCTCAGAGAATGCCGGGGGGGGGGGGTGCTGAGGCGCCCAGCTGCTCCCACCTGGCTGTGGAGGGACTCTGTGTCGTCCACAGGAGCACTGGCAGGCTTCTCTCCACTCCCCCTCTCAGTCTGCACAGTGGCATCTTGTTTCCCAGAGTTCTGCTCCACTGTGCTGGTCCCCTGCTCACATACATTCTTCACAGTCTGGGTTGCTGCTGAAACAGTTTCTGGGGCACATAGGGAATGGTCCATGGTCTGGATTCCTATGTTACTCTGAGTGGGCCTTTCCATCGAGATCTTAGGTCTGTCCTGGTCAGCACCCAGTCCTTCTAGCAGGTCTGTTTCCATCACTTCCCCGTGAGGACTGAACGACCCCTGGGAGGCCCTCTGCTGGGAAAGAGAGGAGGCAGAGTCCTCAGAAGCAGCAGCGTCCTTCACAGGCCCAATCAGCTTCACAGGCTGTTCACTCTGCCTGAGCTTTGGGGTAACATCCGGTTTTTCTTTGTCTTCTTCTTCTTGAGCACTTGGAAAATGGAGCAAATTCGCCCTGAAAATGATAAAGGCACCATGTGTCATGGTTTGAATGCAGCTTATTCCTCTAAGACAGTGTGGTGGTACATGTCTGTAATCCTAGTACTCAGGAGGCTGGAGATCATGGATTCAAGGACACCCAAAGCTATAAAGCAAAACTGTCTCAAAACATAATATAAATAAAATAATCTCCGTTGTAATGAGATATCAAAAGGATAAATGCTAAATCCAATTGTGTACAGTATTTTACATTTGGGCCTTTGGGAAGTAATTAAGATCTAACAAGGTCACTGGAGTAGGGCATTTATGAATAAATACTGGTGGCTTCATAAAAAAGATCTGTGATATGTGATGGTGCACACCTTTAATCCCAGCACTCAGGAGGCAAAAGCAAGTAGATCTCTATGAGTTTGAGGCCACCTTGGTTCACTAAAGAATTCCAGGCCAGCCAGGGCCACATATTGAAAGCCTGTCTCAAAAGAAAGACACACATATACTCTTTCTAAAATTGATGCCCTACATTGTCTTGGGAGTCCACCATTAAGAAAGTCATCACTGGCCAGGCAGTGGTGGTGCACACCTTTAACGCCAGCATTCAGGAGGCAGAGGCAGGTGGATCTCTTGAATTCCAGGCTAGCCTGGTCTACAGAGCCGAGTTACAGGACAGCCAGGGCTACACAGAGAAACCCTGCCTTGAAAAAAAACAAAAACAAAAACTAAAAAAGAAAAGAGAGTCATCACTGGACACAGGCTCTCAATCTTCAAAAAATCAGTGAGTCAAATTAAACCCCCTTTCCTCATGGCTTGGGCTCTTATCATCCACAACACAAAAATGCACTAAGCGAACTAAGACAACTCCAAAAGCACACAAAGGAACGAGGTCTATAACAAGTGGTAAACCCTATAAACCCCAAGCAATCCAAGGCAGCTTAGCAGTCCACTTCCAAAGCTTAATTGCTGCACTCAGGATGCAGAGGCAGGCGAACTACTGTGAGTTCCAGCCCAGCCTGGTCTACATTGTGGATTCCAAGACAGCCAGGGCTACAAGGTGAAACTCTGTCTCCAAAAGAAAAAGAAAAAAGGAAAAAAAAGGAAAGGAAGAAAGGAAAGGAAAGGAAAGGACAAGACAGGACAGGACAGGACAGGACAGGACAGGAACCTATCCGTCATTGATGATGCCTCATTTGGTTTTAAAAGCGCTCTAACCCTCTTTACTGACTCCTACACTCTGCACGTGGTCTGCCCCCTCCTGAACAGTAATTTAGGAGAAGACACAGTTGCAGGTCAGATTCTGGTCTTTCCAGGTCAAAAGGCCATTTGGTGATCACAGCATGTGTCCAGTGTTTCAGGGCTGAACTTCCTGGGCATATCTAAACCTAAACACCGCAGAAAACCCATAAGACATTACTTAAGATATGGCCCCAGCTCTTCATTAGTTTCCCATTTGTGGGAATTAAGAACTAGTGTGTCTTAATTAGGCTTCTATTACTGTGATAAAAACCATGGTAAAGACAACTTGGTAGGAAAGGGTTTATCTGGCCTACAAATTACAGTCCATCAAGGGAAGACAGGGCAGGGACTGGTAGCAGAAACATGGAGACAGAAACCGAAGCAAAGACCTGAAAAGGAGTGCTGCTTAATGCTTGCTCAGCCTGGTTTCTTACAGAACCCAGGACCAACTGCTTAGGAGCACCACCCACTGTGAGCTGGGCCCTTCCCCAATGAATCACTGGTCAAGAAAATGCTGCCACAGACTTGCCTATAGGCCATCTAATGGAGGCAATTCCTCAGTTGAGATCCTCTCTTCTGACTTATTTATCCTATAAGCATTAGCTAGGTGTTGCCTCTAAGCCAAATATATATAGTTTCCAAAGTCACTGGAGGGTTTCCATGTTAACAGTTCTCTAGGATAAGAAATGCAGACTAGCTCTAAGCAGGCTACACACAAATTTGTCTTGTCTTTATATCTGAAATGCTTAACAGAAAGCTTGATAGAATGGAGGTTCCCTCAGTTTGGTTTCTATTACTATGATAAAACACTGACCAGAAGCGACTTGGTATAGGAAGGGGTTTATTTGGCTTACAGATTACAGTCCATTGACAAGGAAAGCCAGGGCAGGAACTGAAGCAGAGACCTTGGAGGAATGATGCTTACTGGCTTGGCTTCCTCTGGGTTGCTTTAGCTACCTTTCTTATAAGCCCAGGCCGGCCCACCTAGAAATGGTGCCACCCACAATGAACTAGGCCCTCCTCCATCAATTACAATTAAGAAAATGTCTTACAGACAATGGCCCCAGACCAAACTAATCTGGACAACTCTTGAGTTGAGGTTCCCCTTTCCAGGTGACCCTAAGTTTGTACCAAATTGGTATCTGAAGTTAACTGTGACACAGGTGCTTAATATTTGCACTTTGAACAAAAGAATGAATATTCCATAAATCAATAAGCTGCTGCCATGTTAGATGAACATAAGTGAGTGAATTTCAAGGCTATGTCAAATGTAAATAGAAAAAAAAAAGATGAAATAAATGACCAGGTGTGGTGGCTCACACTTGTAATCCCAGCCCTTAGGAATCGTGAGGCAGGAGGATTGCAGACCCTTCGAGGCCTGCCTTGGGTGTCACAGCTGAATTCTAGGTCGGCCTGAGTTACAGACTAAGGCTTTCTAAAACAAACAAGCAAACAAACAAAAATCCATTCTGAGTCTACAATGTCCTAGCCCTGAAGAACAGATACAAGTGAAGTAATAGAGTGAAAAACAACAGTGTAGAAACAAGGTTCTGGGAATGTAGAAATAAAGGTAAAAACAAGACTTTTGAGAAAGAAATAAGTCAAAACTACCTATAGTAGAAAAATCTGCTTGTACAAGAAAAACAACGTTTTTAAAGGTCAGAAGGGCTGGGATGAACTAAAAGCTGACCAGAACATAACCTGTAAGATCAAGATTAGATGTTCTACCCCTCCCTGTACTTAGGGTCCAAGAACACCCTGACCTTACAAAAATTCCGGGACTTTCCAGCATGACCCATTCCAGGGGCTTGCCAGGTACAAGTATTAGGGTAAGGGGGCAAGGAAGTCAAAAACAGCCCCCATGAGCAAGTCAACCAATGCCTGAAGAGATCCTTTGTTTGATACCGAACCAATCAGAATAAGCCAGCTAGCCCTGTTGCCTCTGTAAAGTATAAAAGATGGGTGCTTTCTGAGTTCTGGGCTGCTTCTTCCTACTTGGATGAGCAACCCCATGTGCATTGGCCACGCACGTTGGATCAATAAACCTCATGTTACTGCAGTGATCCGTGTCAAGCTGTGATCTGTGGGTAGCGCATTGGGGCTAAGACTCTCTGAGGGTCTCACAAGATCTCACAAGCAGCTCAAAAACCATAGCATATTGTTACATGTTTTGGCCAGAGAAAAACAAAGCCTAGAGCTCTTATTCACAGCAGTGACGTCGCCAAGGTGGGCATAAAAAGTCTGTTAGGCTCTCCTGCTTGGGTAGGGAGTTTTGCAGGTCTCTGTCACTCAGCTCTAACAGGCTTGAACAGCCTTCCACTGAAAGGAGCATCTTAGTTGTTGGAATATGTCCTATTTGTCAGGAACACTGACTGAATGAAGATACACAGGCCACTGAGAACGAGGACAGAACACACTACAAAGAAACGCATGGCTAGTATTAAATCTTCATGATCTATGAATGATCATAGTGTGAAAGTGCTGGGGTCAGCAGACACACAGCACTCCCCGCTGCACACAACAAAGCAAAAATGAAACAAGCATGTCCAAATTCATGTTAAAACAACTAAGAGACAACAAGCAAGCTGTCACAAAGGCTGATGGGACTCAAATGCTAATGTCAGACTGCAACTGTTTTCCACCCTTACACTCACACTACAGAATGAATCTGAGCCTACAAAACTCATAAAGCCCAACAGCCCATGGAGCTGCACTGACAGGTGAGAGCTTTGGGAACCCATCAGCTGATAAAGGAACAGCTGCCCTGACACTGAGAGTGCACTTGCAAATCACTCCAGGAACTACCACCTCTAATCTACGATTGCCCAGACCCCATAAACAGTAAGAGATAAATTTCTGTGGGGCGGTGGTGGCGCATGCCTTTAATCCCAGCACTT
The DNA here is from genome assembly GCA_019843815.1 of Montemys delectorum. Taxonomy (NCBI): domain Eukaryota; kingdom Metazoa; phylum Chordata; class Mammalia; order Rodentia; family Muridae; genus Montemys; species Montemys delectorum. The sequence goes on along the minus strand of JADRCD010224845.1, from coordinate 12,458 downwards.
GGGAGGCAGAGGCAGGCGATTTCTGAGTTCAAGGCCAGCCTGGTCTACAGAGTGAGTTCCAGGACAGCCAGGGTTACACAGAGAAACCCTGTCTCGAAAAAAGAAAGAAAGGAAGGAAGGAAGGAAGGAAGGAAGGAAGGAAGGAAGGAAGAAATTTCTGTGGGTCATAAGCTACCCAGCCTATAGCCTTGGTCCAAGAAACTAAAACACCCCAGAAACTATTTATTCAGGGTAGAGGCTGTGAATATAATTTTACTTCTAAAGCAAAGTCATGTTCTGTTTGAGAATTTTTTTTCTAAAAGATGGATATTAAGGTTTTCCCCTAGCCAGGCAGTGGTGGCACACGGCTTTAATCCCAGCACTTGGGAGGCAGAGGCAGGTGGACTTCTGAGTTCGAGGCCAGCCTGGTCTACAGAGTGAGTTCCAGGACAGCCAGGGCTATACAGAGACGGTCTTGGAAAAAAAAAAAAAAAAAAATTTCCCCCTCCCCAACCTCAAACCTGTCTCTAAAGCGTTAATCAGACTGTTATCAAAAGTGATGGGCAGGGCATGGTGGAGCACTCCTTCAATCCCAGAAGAGTAAGGTGGATGGATCTGTTTGATTTTGAGGTCAGCATAGTCTCTACACAATGAGTTCCAGGCTAGCCAGGGCCACAGAGTGAGACCATGACTCAAGAAGGTCTGGGGAGGGGTGGGGTGACAATGACTCAATGCAATATTGGCAGTGTTAGCAGATTACTACCAAACATCAGGAATTTGGTACTTCTCATTCTCCTAGGAGCACTTGACAAATGATAAATGCTAAAATTGTAGTCGTAAACATTTAGGTTTAGCTAACAAGCCTGTGTCAGTAATTTCTGTGCTTGGGGTAATGGTGTTTCACGAGGATTCCTGAGCTCGTTAGTCAGCAAATCTAGCCAAACTATGTGAGCTCCAGACTCAGTGAGAGACATTGAAAGAACAGGGAAGGAGGGCTAAGGAAATGACAAGGGGTGGGGGGGATTTAAGGGTGCATACTGCTCTGGTGAAGGGAGAGCATACTGTACTCTCTCACTCATGTTCTCTCTCACATACACACACACAAAAGAACAAACGCATTACAAATGAATTACAAAATTCATTTTACATTACAAAATTCAGTTGTGGGGTAATGAAAGTAAATTTTTGTAATGTAAAATTACTTTATCTTTAAAAATAAATAAATAGCAGGATATGGTACGTTTCAGATCTCTGAGTTCAAGGCCAACCTGCAAGTAACAGAGCAAGTTCCAGGACAGCCAGGGCTACACAGAGAAATATTACCTCAATAAAACTTAATAATGAACAAAACAAACAAAGTCATACACCTGTGGCCCCACCTACTCAGGAAGCTGAAGCAAGAGCAATGCTTAAGCCCAGAAGCCTAGGGCAAACCTGGGCAAAACAACATATAACAATATAGCAAGTAAAACAAAAGGTAAATACATAAACAGCCAACTTCACACAACAGTGCCAATCAGTACCATGAAATGGAATCAACCATACAATGAATCAATGCTGCAGAAACTATACCAGACAGTATGGCACAAGCCTTTAATCACAAGACTCAGGAGGTAAAGACAGGTGGAGCTCTGTAAATTCAAGGCCAGCCAGGGCTACATAATAAAACCTCATTTTAAAGAAAATGTTTACCTGCTGGCTGCAGAGGGAGGATCCTCACTTTGTGCCTCCTTCTCTTGTTGGGCTTCATAGATGCAGCCAAACACAGACACGGGCTTCTGGGGACTAACATAATACATTAAAGCAATGCATCTTCTAAATTTCAAATGGAAAAGTACCTCTGGAGATCACTCTATTTAGACACAGAGTTCCTTGGCATCCCAAACTCCAATCTACATTACCCCCAAAAGCTAACTCTTTGATATGTTTCAAATTAGCACAATAAAAATCTCTCAGTATAGGAACTGTAACTCTGCAGTTACAAGCACTGGCTACTCTTCCAAAGAACCTAGGTTCCATTCCCAGCACCCACATGACAACTCAGAACCACCTGTAACTCCAGTTCCAGAGTGTATGACACCCTCTTCTGGCCTCCATGGGCACCAGGCACATGTGTGGTACATGCACATATATGCAGGCAAAACACACAGAAAAAACCTTCAGTGAGGTCACTGGAGAGACTCTATTAAATACTAAAAGGATATAAAGAGAAAACTCAGAAATAAATAAGATGAACAATCGAGTCCCTTTAGAAAATAACTTGGAAGAGGAACAAAAAGAGGAATTTTGATTTAAAAAGCAAACAAAAGTAAATATATTAATTGGATGGGATTTTAGATTTGAGATCTTGATAACACCAAATACTTGATAGCATTAAGAAACCATTATTAACAAAAGTATAGTAACAATTGCTTAATTTAAAATAAAGTCTTTATCTTTTAGAGCTAGAACTGAAATATTTACATAAAATGATATGAAATAGAACCACTGTCAAAATAACCCACTGGTGGAAGTGGGTACTCCAAGATTTGATAATCAAAGAAGACTGGCCACTTACAAAATGGTTGTTCATATTACTCTACTCTCTATTGTTGTCTACACTTTAGTCTTCCCACAGTAAAATGACTGAAAAAGTAAGGTGACATCAAGTACCCTGACACTCAAATGCTTCAGCTAGATGCAGAGGTCGCAACAATCATCCGCCACACAAATCTTATTTCAAATGTCTTATTTTTATAACAATTTGTTTTTAAGTTTATCTTTTCACGTATACAGGTATTTTGCCTGCATGTATGTCTCTGTACCACACAAATGCCTGAAACTCAAAGAGGCCAGAAGAAGGCATCGAACCTCTGAGACTGGAGTTACAGTCAGCTGAAGCTGACGTGTGAGTTCTGGGAACTGAACAGAGATCCTCTCAAGAACATCCAGTGCTCTTAACCACTGAGCCAAGTCTCCATCCTCTTTCATAACTTCTTTTTTTTCTTTTTTTCTTTCTTTCTTTTTTTTTTTTTGGTTTTTCTAGACAAGGTTTCTCTGTATAGCTCTGGCTGTCCTGGAACTCACTCTGTAGACTAGGCTGGCCTCGAACTCAGAAATCGTCTGCCTCTGCCTCTGCCTCCCAAGTGCTGGGATTAAAGGCATGCGCCACCACTGCCCGGCTTCAATAACTTCTTTATATGAACCCAATGGTCAAAAAATTAACAGATTTTTTTTGGGGGGGGGGGGCGGTTCAAGACAGGGTTTATGAGTTGCCCTTGCTGTCCTGGAACTCACTCTATAGACCAGGCTGGCCTTGAACTCAGAAATCCGCCTGCCTCTGCCTCCAAGTGCTGGGATTAAAGACACTATTGCCGGGCTACAGATTTCTTAACCATAGATTTTTAAATTTAAAATGAAAAATTGCTTCATGGCAATACCAATGACTTTCCTCTTTCTCCATACCCACCATCCTTTGCGTTTTCCTCATCTTTCTTCCCTATATTCTCCCCAACCCACGGAGGATCATTTATAGTCAGTAGGCACTTTATGTTCTTTAAAAAACTTAAAATTCTCTTCAAATTTTTTTTAAAGATTTGGCAATAACAAGTTGGAATCCTTTTTTTTAAGTGTCGTAGTAGGGACTGAACGACAGTCCTCAGGTAGGCAAGCATGACTACAGGGCTCTAGCCCAGCTAGCACTAAAAACTGACAGCCACTGGGAGAGGTAAAGAACTCGGAATGGAGCACAGATGTGGCCGCCATCCTCAGCCCTCCGCAGGCTCACATCCAATCGGCTTTACTCACAGTGCCTGCCTATGCTGGTCTTAGAGCTCTCGTCACCTGCTGCAAGAGAAACAAAGACGCCTATTCTCCCAGCCACCAGATGGCAAAGCCTCGCCACCAAAACCTGCATATCCTGGCATACTTCAGTCAACGCTCTGCAAGCATTTGTGACAAAGCAAGAACAGCTCAGCATAGCAGGTGGCAAGAAATCTGGCAAAAGGCAGAATGTCCTGAGGGTGCAGCCGAGCACCGAACACAGGACAATGTGTCTAGAGCCATCTCCTTTGGCCCTTCGTTTCCTCACCTCGGTCACTGACAGAAAAAGAAAAGGGCACATACATGAATGGTGGGAAAACCACTAGATATTCTAACAGTAAGAACAACAAAAGTTTGCTAGACATAAAATTATGAGGAAGCCTATAATTCAAAACACTGATGAATTCTTTATGCTAGGCTTTGAGTGTTTTCATGTGTTCCTCTTTTTAAGCAGCACCTTTGTATTAAACTTCTCTAAATAACAACGAGCCCTGGTTACCTGGCAACAGGCTCAGCAATGGCAGTAGATCCATTTTTTCTCTCAGCAGTTGTAGGCTCTGGACAAAAACAAAAGCAGTGAGAGAAAGTAAAGAGAAGCAGACGTCAGTCACCTCTGCCTGCATGCCACACCAGCAACAAAAAAAATACAAACAAGGAAACCAGGGAAGCTAAACGTCAACAGAAAAGACATGCTTCAGCAGCACAAGCTTTTCTCATATCTACCATTTTATTTCATTTCAGATTTCCTACAGAAAATGTATGTACTTCACCAGAACTGCAATCTATACTATCTATACATGAAAACTCAGCCATCTGAATCATGAGTTACCTTCCCATACAAGAAATTTAAAATTCACATGAGAAAATACAAAAGAAAACCTAAAAAAGGTGGGGTGGGGCAGGAGAGATGGCTCAGCAGTTAATAGTACTGCCTGCTCTTCTAGAGGTCCTGGGTTCAATACCCAGCACCCACACGGTAGCTCACAACCACCTATAACTGCAGCCCCATGGGATCTGATACCCTCTTCTAGCATGCAAACGTATATGCAGACAAAACACTCATATACATAAAGTACGTAAATCAACTTTTAAAAATATTTATAAACTAAAAATGTTTTTTGAAACAGGGTCTATGTAGGCCAGGCTGGTCTCGAAGTCACAGAGACCCACCTCCCTCTGCTTCCTAAGTGCTGGGATTAAAGGCATGTATCACCATGCTGGCTAACACTTTATTTAAAAAACAAACAAACAAAAAACCTGAATAAACTATGTGACAAGCCAGGTAAAGTAGAACACACCCCTGTAATGTCAACATTTTGGGAAGCTTAAGTTCAAGGCCAACCTGGGCTACACAGTAATTCTATGACAGTCTGAGAGCTATATAATGAAACTCTACCTCAAAATGAATAAATGTATAGGAAATACATTAAGTTAATGAATAAATTAAGTGGTTCATTTCAGAAACATTCACACATAGAAGGCACCCAAGGCTTTGCCAAAGGACTTTACCCACACTTGTTGCTCTTGGGAACAACTTGGGTTCAGTAAGTTCCCAGCACCACATGGTGGCTCACAACCGTCTGTAGCTTCAGCCCCAAAGTATTCTTCTGAACTTCACAGGCTCTAGGCACACACATTACACATACAAACATACACGTAAAAACTCACTCACATAAATTAACTTTAAAAAATGTTTTGGTTTTTTGAGACAGGGTTTTTCTGTGTAGCCCTGGCTATCCTGGAACTCACTCTGTAGACCAGGCTGGCCTTGAACTGAGAAATCCTCCTCCCAAGTGCTGGGATTAAAGGTGTGTACCACCACTGCCCAGCCCTAAAAAATGTTTTAAGGACAGATATATGAAAGGATACTTCCAATGGAAGAGCCAGCATCAATACTGTAAGTGCAAAGCTAAGAGGAACACAGTATTTTCATAACCGTATCACTAAGTATCAAAGAATTAAATTGTGTCCATTTCATTTGCAATTTATTCCAGTCTCAAAAATACACAGCTCTTAAATGTTTCAGACATTCACAAAACACTGAGAACTCAATGTAAGCTCCACTGTCTATCATAGAAGCAGAAGAAGCGTTCAGTAGTCAGAGCCCTCCCTGTTCAGGAAAAGAAAGATGGCTGGCCCTAAGTTTAGTCAGCCTAGGGTAAAATACTGTGGTAAAGGTAGTAGGTAGGGGTAACCGGCTGTGAGGGTGTAGTGAAGTCAATAAATGTGTGAGCCAGAGACTGAGATTACCTTCTCAGCAGGAAAAAAAAAAAAAGGAGGGGGAGTACTATGCATCAATGTGACTGACCGTCCTTGTAGCTCCTTCTTGGTCTCTGAGGTACAATTTCCATCTAAAGGTCAAGTCGAGTTCAGTGCTAACATGTTCCCACCTGTTCTCTCACCTCTCTCCCCCTCCTACCTCCATTTTCTCAGCTCAGGATGGCTGTGAATTTAAGGTCCTCCTGCTCCTGCTCCAGACTCCCAAATACCACCACCAGCATATTGAAGACACCCTAGCCAGTCCAAGCATGGCAAACCTACCCTCCCTTGCATGCTAAAACCATTAGATTCTATTCCTAAAGCTAGCCACCAAGATCTATTCCCTTATTTGGCTACCTCCTCCTCCTGAGGCTGACTACCAAGGTCCAGCTATTAAAGTTTTGAAGTCCAGAAACCAAAAGCCCCCTTTGGCTTACCTAATTAATATGCCCAGTTAAAATTAAACACCTTACCCTTACATGGGGTTTCCCCTTTTACTTTTATAGACCACCAATTGCCTATGGGCCAGTCTGTCTCCTCACTATCTTTGTCCACATGGGGACAAACACTCCTCTCACTCTTTGTCTCTTATTACTTGTCCACTGTCTCTCTGGGGGAAGTGAGAACTTGAGGTGTCATAGGCCAACACCAGCCCCTTTCTCAGACTCTCTCTAGATAAGCTCTCATTTCATCCCAAAAACAACAGTAAAAGTGAAATCATGTAATACTTTAATTCTCAGTGACATTCTAGGTTCAAATTAACAAGCCCTGAGTTCCATCTGGTCCGAGGAATGATCTGTAACAGTTAACAGTCATGTCTTCAGTTTCATATGAGTGAGTTTACTAAGTACATAGCAAGAAAAAGAAAAAGAAACAGTGAACAGAAGCAGAGAGAAAACCATCATCCAATCAGGTGCTGAACACATCCAGCAGAAATAAACGGGGAGAATCCCAATGAAGCAGCAAACTAGGGTCTCCACTGAGACGACCAAGACAGAGCACAGCACTCTCTCCATGACAAGCTCGCTGCTTCTCCTTCGCACTGCAGGCACTTTGATGATGGAATGAGCGATGGTAACCTCCCCTTCTAGCTATTTCTAAAGCTGCAATGCCTATAACACATGTTCTCTCCCTTTTACATACTTAGGATGCCAGCCTGCCCCAGGACAGGGTTTTCTGGGTTTTGCTTGTTTGTTTTGAGGCAGGGTCTTTCTGTGTAGCCCTGGCTGTCCTGAAACTTACTCTGCAGACCAGGCTGGCCTGAACTCAACAGATCCGCCTGCCTCTGCCTCCCAAGTAGAACAGGGAGTTTTGGAAAACAATGAAATAAACATGCTCTAGGGGTGGGGGTGACTCCACTTCCAGAACTAGCTTCTCAGTGAGCTCCAATTCCATATGACAATTTACTAACATGAGGCTTCAGCTTAGACCAGAGAGAAGACTACAGACAACTGGCAGCCTTGAGCAAACAGCACAAGGATGACAGACATGAACAGAGCCAGCCGTCCATCTGTCCGTCCGTCATCTTCTCTCTGATCCACACTAAGGCCTCATATTTGCATGACTCCCACTCCTAGGCACTACTCCATAGCCTTCAAACTAACATTGTCTGACTTAACCTACTGGACCTCAGCTCCTACCATCTGACACTGGTATTTCCTGTAACTTTCCTCCTCACAAGCTTACTGAGTTCCCCTCTGTGCTTTTTTTTTTTTGGGGGGGGGGGGGTTGGTTTTTTCGAGACAGGGTTTCTCTGTGTAGCCTTGGCTGTCCTGGAACTCACTCTGTAGACCAAGCTGGCCTTGAACTCAGAAATCCACCTGCCTCCCAAGTGCTGGGATTAAAGGCATGCACAACCACTGCCTGGCTCCCCTCTGCTTTTTTACAAGCTCTTTTGTAAAAATTATTCTGGGGATGAGAGTGCGGGGCGGGGGGGGGGGGGGGGCGGGGGGGGGGAGATAGCCTGGAGAGTTTCAGCAGTTAAGAGCACCTATTCCATCCCAAAACCCAGATTTGATTCCAGTGCCCACATGGCAACTCACAACCATCTGTAACACCAGTTTCAGGGCATCTGACATCCTCTTTTTATTCTAAACAAACAACTTGCATTCATTTGGAAAAGTGTCTACACAAGTTTATAGTGTAAACCCTACATTTTCTACTCTAGACTTGTTTATTTAAATATGTGTATGAGGGTGGGATATGTGCCCGTGCATGCAGGTGCCACAGAGGTGTGGTATCCACGGGCATTTGTGAGCCCCCTCATGTGGATAACCTGGAGTAACTAATTAACAAATAAAAACATAAAACTTACTTTCCAGGCTAAACTGCAAAGATTCTTCACTGGCCTCTGTCTCAGGACTAACCAGTTTCATCTTCAGAGACAGTTTTCCATCCATTTCTGGAGCAGACTCAGAATCCCCTTTTTCATTCCCAAGTAGAGGGTCATTGATCTCCACCATGCTTTCAGACATAACATCACTGGTTGCTATGGTGCTTTCTGGATAGTTGCTAATCCCTGAAAGAAAGGAGACAGGGAGGAAGAAAGAAAGAACACTAAAATACAAACATGAAAAACAGCAATCTGAAATGATCAATTTGCCTGTTTGGTTCCACCACTCTGCAAGATTAAAGAGGGTCCCTAGGATAGATCCTGCTGTAAGCATCAACAACTACCGACTAGTACTGACACCTGGTCTTAAGAGGATTCAGCTCCACTTCTGCATCGGGACAAAGGATGCTGCATGCCCTCAGCCAACCCACATCTGCCAGCATCAGGCATAGGAAACAGGAGACTCCAGGCGGCATGACTGTTACCTCCCAGCACTGACTAGAGAAAACAAATAGGTTAATGTAGACATCCACCTGCTGCTCCAAGGACGGAGGACCTAAGGTTTCTTGCCCTAGGCAGCAGCAGCCTGATCAGGCAAGCACACTGAGCATAGCACTTCTCCACACTCCTTGTCTCTTTCTTTCATATCCCAGCTTAGTTCCAGTTCAACCAGTGATAAGACAGACTTGACGCTCTTCCCTCCTTCCCTCCACCTTCTCTCTCCATCATCTCACCTCCTCTCATCTCTTGGCAGTGAGGTCAGACCCTGCTCTTCCAAACCAAACATCAGCCCTCTCAAGTCAGGCTAACTCCTCAGACAGAGAAATATCACTTGTATAAATGGTATCTTAGAAGGTCTTTAAGTAGCTTTTCTTTTAATGCCTTAAATATCTTTGTTTTTAATCACTCACCAATAGGAGTACTATGACTCTGGGGATCCATTTTTAGGTGCCCAATAAGAGGTGGGGTTGCACCAGTCAATGGTGGGATAATATCACCTTCTTTAGGCAAAGTGAAATGAAATGGGGTTTCTGAAATAAACAGACAGACAAAAATGAAAACACAATTGAAAAAAAACACAAACCACACAGAAGTATACATTACACAAAAATGAGAAACTACAAAAAAAAAATCTCAGTGGCTCTTTTTCCAATTTCTTAGTCCTATCAGTTTCACAGCCATCCAAACCATGTCCCTGCTGTTAAAAAGACAAGCAGCTTTATAGCCATCAATAGCAGCACTGATTAAAAAGGACACCACCAGAGGCAAAAAAGGAAAAAGGACTGAACAACACTGGGTCATCATCTGCTTCCAAAATACTGTGTGCAGACACACTTAGCAACACGGATCTGGACACTGCTGAGTCGAGACAGGCATCATATTTAGCCTACTATTTAAATTATCAAATCTTTTCTTCTTTACCAGATAATCATAGGCTACCCTATTGCATGTCAGCTTATCAATGAAGATACAATAAAGAGGCAAAAGAAAACAACACCAATTATCAAAACACCTGTGTAAAAAAATTGGTCTTATTACTAAAAAATTCACAGGACTCATTACTTAAAACTCTTTATGATTAGGAGGGGTTAAGGTAGGGTCTCACAGGCAGCTGACCCTCGCCTGTAATTCAGTATATAAATCAGGATGACCTTCAACATTGATCCTCCTGTCTCTGTTTCCCAAGTGCTAGCTATAGGTATGAGCCTCCACGCCCACCCTAAAAAAGTTTTCCAATTAGTATTAAAATTTTTCATTTCCTGAGAATTCCATAAATGATAGAAACAGAGACAGCTTATTAAGAAGAGAAAAGCACTCCCAAGAACAGAAGAGGGCTAGTGAGGCAGAACAATCTGAAGTTCAAAAGCCCTGCCTTTAAAAATTCAACACAAGGACGATCTCTCCTAAACTGCTGTGCTGTAGGCAGCAGCAACGGTCTTCATGTGTACTTAAAGGAACTGTTCACATCTTAAAATTGGGAAAGGCCATCTAACCAAACAGATAAGGCAGAATAAAGCAGGCCACGATGTTATCCCAGCACTCTGGGAAGCTTAGGCTTGAAGAGTATCCTAAGTTCGAGGCTAGCCTGGGCTAGAGTTAAGTAATGGACCCAACCAGGCCTAAATAATAAGACTCTGTCTCAAAACGGAAAAAACCAAAAATAAAAAGAATGTAGTTAAGGCTTTTCCTATCATCAGCTGCAGGAACCTGTTGGTAGCTGATCGAGAGCTTTCCAGTACTGCCTTATTAGAGACATCCTCCACGGCCAGGTGTATCAAGAGGCTGCCAAACTGTTAGCAGTGACTAGAGACCATCAGCGGAGGGATTTAGACTGGCTTCTTTCCCTCTCTTGAACAACTTGAGTGTTTTTCATACCTCAGCATGTTTTTGGTTTTTTTTTTTTTTTTTAAATCATTCAAACTGTTAGGGCTGGACTGTAGCTCAGAGGTCAAGTGATTGCCTGTCTGGCACATGAATTAGCAGTATCTGCATTGGGACGTAGAGACAGGGGTACCAAAAGTCCAGTGTCAGCCTCAGCTACATAAAGTTCAAGCCAGGCTGGGCTAGAAGAGACCCTGTTTTTGTTTTTTAAAAACAAAAAAAGTCTACAAGCCAGGTGGAGAATCTGTAATTGAAGCCAAGAGCAGAGCTGCTTTGGGGGGGGGGGGGGGGTGTACAGAGAGAATCTGCCTGCCTGCCTGCCTGCCTGCCTCTGTCTCTGTCTCTGTCTCTGTCTCTCTCTCTCTCACACACACACACACACACACACACACACACACACACACACACGTGGGGAGGAGGAAACAGAAAAAAAGAAATAAAATATATTTAAATTAAAAAAAAAAAAGTGTCCTAATTTTGGTAAGAAATCTAATGAATTGAGTTCAAGGCCAGCCTAGTTTACATAGTGAATTCCAGGAGAGCCAGAACTACATTGAGAAACCCAGTCTCAAAAAATAAACAAAAAGCTGGGACTTAATTGTTTTCACTGCATGTTTTGCAGTGCCAGACATCAAACATTCGTGTCTTAAATATACTGGTTAAGTACTCCAACACTAAGCTCCATCCCTAGCCCCAACTCACCTACTTGATGCCTCTTATTCTGTTTACTTGCATGCCTATTTTTGAGACAATTTCTCGCATAGTCCAGGATGGCTCGATCACTTGCTTGCTTTACTAAAATCTTATAATATGGGGGCTGGCGAGATGGCTCAGCGGGTAAGAGCACGACTGCTCTTCCAAAAGTTCTGAGTTCGGATCCCAGCAACCACATGGTGGCTTACAACCACCTGTAATGAGATCTGACGCCCTCTTCTGGTGTGTCTGAAGACAGCTACAGTAAATTACACCTGAGTGGGGCGGAGTGGGCAGGGCCAGAGTGAGCACCGGCAGAGGTCCTGAGTTCGATTACCAGCAGCCACACACATGATGGCTCACGGCCATCTGTACAGCGACAGTGTACTTATACACATAAAATAAATCTTAAAAAAAAAACTTATAATACATTTCATGTATTTATTTAATGTGCATAATTGGGGGAAGGGGTTGCCTTGAGTGTATCATGGCACACATGTGAAGGGCAGAGAATAACTTATAGGAAGTCAGTTCTCTATTACCAGTGGGTCCCTGGAATGGAATTCAGGCCTGGATGTAGACACCTTTTACCCAGTGAACCATCTCACTAGCCCATTATTTAATTTTTGAGACAGAGTCTCATGTAGCCCAGGCTGGACTCAAACTACCTCTGTAGCCAAGAATGGCCTTGGCTTTCTGATCTTCCTGTGTCCACCGCCTAGGTGCTGGGATTGCAGGGGTAGCCACCACACTAAATTTATTCAGTGCTGGAAACAGAGCCCAGGGCTCATCATGCTGGGCAGGCTCTACCAAATGAACTACATTCCTAGCCCTCATTCTTTTTAAAGGGAACAATCATCAACTCTCCACATTCCTCTCTTTTTTAATCCTCCTAAGTTTTAGGAACTAACAATTGTATTCTGCTGTACTATTTATTTTTGCAGTGAAGGGATCTGTGGTGGTCTGAATAGGTTTGGCCCTCCCAGACTCAGGTGTTTGAATGCTTGGCCCA